>CM051022.1:8540970-8625970 GCA_027704905.1 Muraenolepis orangiensis | reverse complement strand
TGCTCTCCCAGTTAAGCTGCACGGGACTTGGAGGCCAAAGCCACGGTGTGCTTTGGTGAAATCCCCTGCCTCTGAATTCAATCAGATTTTCTAAGTGTATGGGCAAAATACCTAAAAGCTTTTTTTTAATTGCAATTTCGATGGAGGCCTATTTAGCGAAATGACTAGCGTTTCTTTGGCTCTGTGAGTCTCTTTATCGCTGGAGAGTCAAGGCCTCCCATAGAGACGCTATTGGGGCTTTCATGGGATCTATAGTGGAGGGGATAGGGTTAGCAACACCCCCCCCCCCATGCTCTCATAATGGTTTGCCCCAATCCTCTGTGCAAAAGGACAGGAGAGCTTGGCCTACTAAGCTGAGATTTGGACTTTTACCTCTGGAAATATATTTGCAAAAGACTGGCTTGCCTTTTGTTTGTTTTTTCCCCCGAATTTCACCACTCTTGTTTGCTGCTCACGTAACCCGATTTATTTACTTGGGAAGAATTAACATTGAATGGATTGTAACTCTTGTGTTTGTCATGTGATTGCCCCTTCCACTCAATTCCATTGGTTCCATTTGCGTGTTTCACAACAGTGTAGAGGAACCTTGAGCTGAACACGGAACGCAAATATGTTACTGATACACAGACCCGTATCAGAAGTACTTTATTTTGAGGTATTTCAGTTTGAAATAATTAAGACCCAGTTCCAGTTACTGGTGCTGACCAACCACATTCTCAGAAGTCGGAAAGAATTTAGAATTACCCTTCTCCGAGACCTTTAGATGTAGCGTCATACAGATGCGTTTAATTACCAAAACATTGGGAAAACATTTAGTTTGAATTTAAAGGGGAACCAGTGTTTGTGACTATCTTTAAAAAAAAAATGTAATAGATCTATTCTTATCATCTTTTGTTTTAATGCACATTTGCTCTAGCTGTGCTGGTGGTTTGCCTGCTCGAAATAAACGGAATAAACTAATTTGAACACTAGGGGGACCGGTCTCTGACGTTGTCCGTTTCTCTCTCTCTCTGTTCAAGTTCTGCACAAGGAGCCCCGGCAGGTGTGTCTCTGCCTCCTGGCGGTCGGACACATCGTTTCCAAGTGAGTGCTTTTGACGGACACTTTTGTTTATTTAACCATCTCTTGTCCAATAAGAAGACGGAGAACACGGCAGCCCGCCTTCCCTAGACATTCCCTAGGAATGCGAGTGTTTTTTTTGGTTTTGTTGTGACTGCTCCTTGCTTACAATAGATTGAAAGATCTTTTTATGCGGAAGGTCATTTTGACCCGATTATCTGAATGCATGTTTTTTTGTTTTTTGTTGCTGTATTCATTTAACGTCCAATCGAAGTTCTCTTGTAGACATGAGACCAATTGTTCCACCTGAAATGGAAGGAATCGCGCTCACGGAATGAAATTAAACTTAAAAAATTCGAAAAGATGATTAGAATAGTTTTAGTTTGTCGTACGTACTGTTTGTCTTCCTCCATGTTATAGTATAGTGTTGTTTAGCACAAGTATAGTACATAGTGTATATAGTGTTTTGAATTGTAAGAAAATTCATAGTGCGGCAGGGATTGGGGAGTAAGCAGTCCATTGTGCTGTTGGCAAATAAAAACATCTTGGATCTTGTTTCAGTTTACTACAAAATATGAGCGGATCCTCCAGGTGGACACTGGTTTGACGTCCTCTCCCCCTCTCCCCCCTGCCCTCTCCCTGTGTAGGTATGGCGTGGAGCCCCCGGCCCTGGTGAAGCTGGAGAAGGAGATCGAGCTGGAGGAGAAACTGCTGAGGAACCAGGACCCTCCGCCCGCCGTCAAGACCTTCAGCGTCTGCTGCCAGCACGGCGATCTCTACCAGTCTGGGGTGGGTCAGCGGCACTAACAAACAAAAACATACATTTTGTATTTATTCAGTTATTCATTTTTGTCGATTAGTTGTTTAAATGTTATTTTCGTATATATATATATATATATATTTTTGTTGGGGTTCCAACTGTGAAGTGTTGTCTTGTTCTCTTTGTGATGGTGGCTGTGTTCTGACTTTCAGATTCAGATTACTTTATTAATCCCGAGGGAAATTAAGGTTCCTAAATGTTCCTAAATGTCATTACTTTGCGACTACTTTACTTTATTACTGCACAGATAAGTGCGGTGACATTTTTTTTAACGACGGCCCCTAATGACGGACACTTAATTTTTCTGTCAAGCCGCCATTTTTTGGCAACCGCAAAAGGAGCTGTCGTGATGCTCTCTTTGTGCTCGATTTTCCGCTCTTTTTATACATTTTATTTTCGCCCTCGGCTGGGGGTAGTGTTGCGTAACGCTCGCCGTCCGCTCCAGCGCGTCCCGTGGTTCCGTAAGCTAGCACAGGTACAGACCCACGTGTGACCCAGTTGAGCCCACGTGGCGGCGTGCTCTCTCTCGCTCTCTCTCTCCACGCCACTGCTAACCGACCTCTTCATTAGCCTCCCCCCCCCCCCCCGAGGCTGCATGACGCAACATGGCCGTCCACATGCTCAAAGTCCTGTGACTCTCTTCTTCTTCCTCTTCTTCTTCTTCTTTGTACACATACGCCAACCCCCCCCCCCCTCCTCTCCCAGGGGCGCTGAGCCATACCCTTGATGATGTCATCCAGCCACTTCCGCCAGCTGAGCTCCTGTTTAGTTTATTTATTTATTTACTTGAGACCCAACGGCTCAACAATCTGCGATGTATGTTAATATAATATCTTTATGATGAGGAGGTGGACTTGGCAGGGTTCCCATGGATGTTCTGTGACGCAACTAGTGTGAAATTTCTCTTGCTCTCTGAGTGAGGGGTCAATCAATAGATCAGTTTGTGTGGGTGTGTGTATACAACTGTATGATGGATACAAAGATGTGTGTGTGTGTGTGTGTCGCTCCTTCCTTCATCTTCTATGTGTGTTGTTGTCTCTCTCTCTCTCAACAGGAGCACGGCATGGACGACCCCGTCTGTAACTGTGCCAACAGGGTGTCCATCGAGTATCTGTCAGAGGGCCGTTACCGGCTGGGAGACAAGACCCTCTTCATCAGGGTGGGCGGACACACACACACACACACACACACACACACACACACACACACACACACACACACACACACACACACACACACACACACACACACACACACACACACACACACACACACACACACACACACACACACACACCACCCCCTCCCCCCCTCTATCGGAATATGTACATTTCTACTTTACTATGGACATGCTTAATAAGTTCTAATGGTATGTGAAGCATGTCAGGCAGACCATTTCAATGTATATACAGTTGTGTATGTGTAACTGTATATACAGCTGTGTTTCTACATAGCTTTAAAGAGGAGTAAGTTCTGCACACGTACAAAACACGTCACCCTAGCATTAATGAGCCTTCACGAATGGCCATGCTTCATGACAAGACTGACAAGATAAGAAAAGGTTGATGGTTAATCGCTTATGCTACCCTCAAATCAATGTCGTTCATGAGGCAAATATATTCATGACTCAATACATGCTTCTAATTATACACAATTATGGTTGACATTGACGTCTGTCTGTCTCTGCGGTTATTGCTTTCTATATATAAGTATCTCTCTCGCTCTCTCTCTCTCTACGTCTCCCTCCTTCTTCCTTCTGTCGCTCTCTCTTGAATTCAAAGGGCTTTATCAGAATGGAAAATGTACATTGCCAAAGCCCTAAAACTTAAATAAGACCAAAAATAAGTCAAAATTAACTACTCCCCCCCCCCCCACCCCCAGATGCTGCACGGGAAGCATGTGATGGTGCGTGTCGGGGGAGGGTGGGACACCCTGAGGGGCTTCCTGCTGAAGTACGACCCCCTGCGGGTTCTCCAGTTCACCACGCTGGAGCAGAAGATCCTGGCCTTCCAGAAGGGCCCGCCCGGCGTGGGCGGCCACCACCACGGGAACGGGGCCCACCTCCCGCCGCCACCGCCCCCGGAGATGGACCCGCTGGCCGCTGTGGACGACCTCATCTCATCTTCCTCCTCCTCATCTTCCTCCTCCTCGTCCTTGTCGGCCCCCGCCTGCAAGCCCTCGGCCGGGGCGGGCTGCCGCTCCTACACCCCCTCGCCCGCCTGTACCCCCACCCTGCCCAGGAAGGGCCCGGCCCCCGCGCTCCACGGCCGGAGGAACCACCACCCGCCGGCGGCCCACACCCTCCCCCCACCCAGGAAGCCCACCCAGCTGCCCCTGGCCAGCTCCGCCTCCGCCACCAAGGGCTCCGCCTCCCTGCCCGCCACGCCCGTCTGCGCCAAGCAGACCCCCAGTCCCACCGGCGGTCCTCGGGTGCTGAAGTTCCAGCGGAGGGCTCTGACCCCGTCCTCGGTGCCGACCTCCGCCCCCAACCCTACCCCTACCCCCACCAACCCTACCCCCACCAACCCTACCCCAACCTCCTGCCCCTTGTCGTCTTCGACCCCCAAGCCGAAGCTGAGGACGGCAGCACGCGGTGCCGGCCCGGCCCAGCCGCGTAGCCCCGTATGCCCCGAGCCATCGCGCAAGTTCCCCAAACCGTCCGCGGCGGCCGGACCTCCGCCTGCCTCATCCTCCTCTTCCTCCACCTTTCCCCGACCCGCCACGGCTCCTCGGAGGCTGGCCCTCGTCGCCGGGGGCGGCTCGGCCCCCGGAGGAAAGGATGCGCGTCCACTGACGGTCGCCGGCCAGCGCTCTCGCCTCAAGCCGCGCCGGACCGCTTCCCCGGCGACACGCCAACGTCTGGAAGCTGTCCGGAGAGCCCGCGCCGCCGTCACACCGAAGGCAGCGGCCGGGACGGCGGTGACCGCCCCTCGGCCAGGGGGAGTGCTGACCGCCCCTCGGCCAGGGGGAGCGCTGGCCGCCCTGCCGGCCAGAACTCGGATCCCCGCCGCACGGGCTCGCTCCCCGATGCCACCGCCGTCCAAAACCCTCTCCGTGCCACCCCTCCCCCACGCCAGCCGAGCTCCTGGGGGCCTCTCCAAGGGTAAGGTGGTGGCCCCCTCCGGTCCGGGGAAACCCCAACAGAAGGCGGCGGCAACGACGACGACTGCCCCGACGGCGGCAGTAAAGACCCAGAAGGTGAAACGCAAGCAGGGGGTCCCGGTCAACCCGACCCACGTCAGGAAGGGGGCCCTAAAACCCCAAGACGCTTCGACAAGAAACCAGGCTCCCAAGAAGGCCCCAACCAATGTGGCCAAGACGGCACATGGCAAAAGCACTGACCCTTACTTTGAAATGAACCTTTTAAAGAGCCAGAAGGCCCTAAGCGGCACGTCGTCCGTCAAAACCCAAGCCCATGGGTGAAGTGGACGGGGACTCTTATTTTGAAAAACGAGGCGTCTACATAAGCAATAATAATAATAATGGAACAGTGGGACTTGCCTCTGAGAAGAGGGAAGTGCAGCAACGGTGACTTGTTTCTGTACACCTCTCTCTTAACCAGCAGGCCTTTTTATATTCTTATCTCAACATCTCCTACCAGAACCGATGAAATGCAACACTTCATAGCAGTGAAAACGGCTGTTACACTATACATGTGTTATTAATCATTTTCATAATCAAAATGGTCGTCATGATGTTTTGTTTTTTGTATGTTTGTTTGTTTGAGGGTTGTTTTGTGTTTATTTAATTAACCAAAAATGTCATGCTTTTTGTATGATGTCCGTCTTTCGATGTTAACTCGGACAATACTAGGTCAGTTTAACTCTAAACTTGCACAAGGTTTACATTTAGCGGTTAAAATGTTTTTTTTGCTCTTGCTCTCGGATTTCTTTCCATTTCCTAAACTGTTGTTGCAGCCCATCGAACAAACACCGGGATGACAAGGTCTCTGAATACATCTTTAATGACGCATACAGATCTGATTGAACTCAATTGATCTGTGAATCTGTGCGTTTTAAATTCCGTTATAGATCAAGATCCAGTGAGTGATTACCGTTAGATGGGGAGACGTGCTTTGTGTGTATGTTTTTTTTTTCATTTACATTTTTTAATTTTTTTAGCGGTGTGGAGGAAAAAAAACTGCAATATTCATGAGTCACATAAATCACACTAGCAGGTATCTCTGGAACCAAAGTTAAGCAACTGGGACAGAACAGATCTAAGTAATACAAGCTATGGCCCTGGGTAGTTCGCCAATGAGAACAAACATTCCATTGGCAGAGTCAGCGTTGGCCGGTCCGTGTGTTTATCATGTTTTTTTTTCCTAATTTTATCATCCATTTTCTTCATATTTCGTAAGGCGGGGCGCTTTTGTACTCTTGTCTGGAAGCCCCAGTCGAAGGTCATCTAGCTTACCTTCCCTTTTTTCTGTCCGTGTGCCTTTTTGAAACGAACGGACACCACTACGCATGCGTCGTCGCGGTGACGTTGTGGAATGTAATTGGCTGGGTTTAAATCAGTTGTTTTTTTTTTTTTCTTTGACCGATGACGTCACGGGCACTCGCTGTGACGTCGTAACATGAGGAGAAGGAGGAGGATGGTCGCAGACTAAATACTACTGATCTAACAGCTTCTTTGTAGAGCGAGAACTAATCATTTTTTGTTTTGTGAGATTCTAATTTTTGTCTTTTTTGTTTTGAACGTGAATCATATTAATTACAGCTATTCCATGTAGTGTATGGATATATATATATGTGTGTGTGTATATAGGCCTACTGTATGATAAGTGAGGGTATTTCATTTTTTTTGGCACTTTATGGAAAAACGTGTGTTTGTCACATTTTGAATGTTGATTCTCTATCTCCGTCTCTATCTCTCTCTAAGTTACGTAATTTTAATTAAATGAACATTTTAAAAACGTCCGTGACTGTTGATATAATTTTTAATCATTTGCTAACTGGCACTGACTGACTAATTGTAACAAAAAAAAGGTAGTTTTAGGTTTGATAGGCCTGTGGGTTTTTCAAATAAGCAGCCGTTGGAATTGTTGATATTTTAGGATCCCATTAATATGCAGGTACAAGATAGATACAAGATTTGTATTGGCCATTTGTAACAAGTACATAGGAACGCTTACTCCCCAGATATTTGCAAGTTATAAACTGGGGAAACCCAACCTGGATCAGTATAACGTCAAACGTCCTCAACACACAGGGTGTGTGGAAACCATCAACAACCACATAGGCCTACTAATTAAAGCGTCCACTGGAAAATGAATTAAATCAATGCTAAATTAGAACGTTGCTGCCCCCTGGTGGTATGCGTAATGACTGCAATGGACACCCTGTTCAAAACGGTGCACAGGCTGAACCGGTTTCAATATAAATAGTCTACGTTATTCCATCTTAATGTAAGACCTCTACAGGTTCCATATACATCGACATTACTAACTTAATGAGCCTACAAACCGTTCTACTAATCCCTACAAATACACCTGATAGAGGCCTACCGGAATACACCATTATAATTCTGATTGAATAATGAATGTAACAATTTAATGTAATGTAATACATTCAATACAATGAAATATCTCCTTTACTTGGTAAGGACTCACTCCCCACTTGGAGTAGACACCAGAGGGGAGGATGGGGCGTGAGATTGACCGGAGAAGAGGTGCTTCAGGAGCGGAATTTTTTTTTATGCTCTTATGTTTGCGTACCTCAGCGTTATGCTATTGTCTGCTTCAACACATGTACACCTTGTAAGTCGCTTTGGATAAAAGCGTCTGCCAAATGCCCTAAATGTAAGTGTAAATGTTACCGCACCGTTGTAACCAAAAGAGAGCTGCGCCAGAAGGCAAAGCTCTCGATCTACCGGTCAGTCCTCGTTCCTACCCTCACCTATGGTCGTGAACTATGGGTCATGACCGAAAGGACGAAATACACGCGAATACAAGCGGCCAAAATTAGTTTCCTCAGGAGTTTGGCTGGTATCTCCCTTAGGGATAGGGTGAGAAGCTAGAGTAGAGCCGCTGCTCCTTTGTGTAGAAAGGAGCCAGTTGAGGTGGTTCGGGCATCTAGTAAGGATGCTTCCTGGAGGTTTTCCAGGCACATCCAGCTGGGAAGAGACCACGGGGCAGACCAAGGTACAGGTTTGGGTGATAACATCTCCACGCTGGCCTGGGAACACCTTGGGATCCCCCAGTCAGAGCTGGTCAATGTGGCCAGGGGTAAGTTTGGAGTCCCCTGCTGAAGCTGCTACCTCCGCGACCCGACCCGGATAAGCGGTAGACAATGGATGGACAGATGGACAATTAAATGTCTACAATGTGTACTCGAGGGTCCTCTCCAACTACAAGGAGAGGTCAGGGGCAGTCCCCAACAACGACCCCAACCTACCAGACAAGCTAAACAAGTTTTTTGCTTGCTTTGAAAGGGACCATGAGCCGACCAACAACTTGAACATCCACCCAGAGGACTACGTTCTACAACTGTCCGAGTCCGAGGAGGGTGAAGGCAGCCGCCCCAGATGGAGTTCCATCCCGCGTCTCCAATACCTGCGCTGACCAGCTGGCTCACCGACCTCCACAATGCATCACTGCAACAGTCTGTCTCCAACGTGCTTCAAAGCGACAACCATTGTGCCGTTACCCAAAAAGACCAAGGTATACAAGGTACACCTAAATGATTATCGTCCAGTAGCTTTAACACCCATAGCTATGAAGTGCCTGGAGAAACTTGTAATGTTGCATATCAACTTTTCCATCCCTGAGTCCCTAGACCCACTAGACGCCATTTCCCTGGTATACACACGGCCCTGCAGCACCTAGACAGGAGGGACACCTACATCAGACTGCTGTTCATTGACTACAGCTCGGCGTTCAACACCATCGTTCCCTCCAAGCTAACTGGATTATGGACTTCCTGACGGGCAGGCCTCAAGTGGTGAAGATTGGGAACAACATCTCATCCACTCTGGTCCTCAACACTGGAGCACCCCAAGGATGCTGCCTCAGTCCTCGGCTGTACTCGCTATACACACAACATGACTACTGCCACGCACAGCAATAATCAGATTATCAAGTTTGCAGACGACACCACAGTCATCGGCCTGATAAACGAGGGCAACGAAGGCGACAAAGTACGGGAGTATAGAGACGAGGTAGTCAAGCTGACGCGATGGTGTGAGGACAACATCCTCGCACTGAATGTCAGCAAGACTAAGGAGCTCATCGTGGACTTCAGGAGCCACCGGGGCTCCCACTCCACCATCAGCCTGGACGGGACACCGGTGGAAGTCGTCAGCTTTCCTTGGGCTACAGATTTCCGATGACCTGGCATGGACCCGCAACACGGAGGTCATGCTGAAGAAGGCACACCAGCGCCTCTATGCTCTGCGGTGCCTCAGAAAAAGCGGAATAGGCCAACGGTGGCTAGTGAACTTCTACCGTGGCCCCGTAGAGAGCGTCCTGACGAGTGGCGTCACTGTGTGGTACGGCAACACCACTGCACAGGACAAGAAAGCCATCCAGAGGGTCGTGAGGATGGCAGAGAAGATCATCGGGTGTGCACTTCCATACTTTGAGGAGATCTGTAGGACCAGATGTCATCATAAAGGACCGCAACCACCCTGGGCACCATCTCTTCTCCCCCCTACCGTCTGGTCGCTGGTTGCGCAGCATCCGTACAAAGACTACCAGGTTTAAGGATAGTTTTCCACAGGCAGTGTGCCTACTGAACTGCTAGAAGTGCTGCAACTTTCACGTTCATAACGTGTCATTAACATTACACTTACATACTTTGCTGGACTTTCTGGATTCATTACAGCTACTGCACTGTATTCACGATGCTGCTGCACTACTGGCACTTTAAATGGTTTTAACAGATGTTCATACCATCTATCAGTCACTTTGCTGTCCTTTTTTTGTTCATTTTTATTGTATATATTATTTTATGGTATTGTTTTTTATTGTATATTGCGGGAGGGAATGGGAGAAAGCATTCCATTGTACTTGGCAAATATCTTGTATATTGTATCTTGAATCTACATGTTTTGACAATTTATTTAATATACAAAAATGTATTTTATTACAATATATATTTTGTAGCAAATACAAATCAGGGAGTGCTATGAAATTCCAGATTAAAAAACATTTTCCCACAACGCTGGAAAACTTGTCTCGGAAACAAACAACAATAAAACAAGAGGTCAAATAAATACTGAAAGGCATTGGCAAGGTACACAGAGAAACGCTAGGAGTAGTTTCAGTACATACTGGTATTTTACTGAGTTGGAAAAGCCAGAATCTGACCACCCTGAGATTAGACCCACACAGCTTGATTCAATCCATCTCAATTGAGAAATTGTATCTGAATTCATCAACAGAAACATGACTCATATCACATCCAGTGTGCAAAATTACAAAAGCACTGCCCACACACTTTTGGTTGGTTTAGGATCGTCCGACCGCCTGTTCTTGAGAAAACAGGCGGTAACAGGGCACAGTACTATTCTTAGTGAACTAAAGCCTGCTCTGAGTTATTCAGGCAGCTCAGTCAGGGAAAAACAAAACAATCACCAACAGCTCCATTTAGGTATAACAAATAAAACCAGATCATTCAATCTTTTATTTTTTTACTTTTTTTAAAGCTGTTGCCGTTTTCTGGGTTAGTGAATCCATCCTTTCAATCAATATGATCAACTAGCCGGCAGGTGGATCAAATAAAGAGAGCCTGTCCCACATTAAAAGAACATCGCCTTCGTCTTCAAAGTGTCCAATTCCGTTAAGAGTGGAACTAGATTCTTGCCACAAACTACCAATACAATGCCATCGTATCCTTATATCTCGGGATAACAATAACCCTGGTGTTATCAAATGACAATAGCTAGTATCCCACATTTGTGACTTTTTTCGGTCGGAAGCATCGAGACGAGCTCTTGGGCAGACGTACGCCGCTAACACAAGACCGCTTTGAGACGAGTTACAATGCGTAACTCAAAAATAAAAATAAATAGTTACAACGCTAGACGAGTTAGCGTTGTAGCTCGTTTCAGTGTTTTAATTTTTATTGATCGGGTTTTTTTTGAGACGTCGTAAGCAATGTCAAAGTCACTTTAGTTCAGAGCGTAAAGGAAGATGGTTCTTTCTTGTAAAAACATCCAGATCCAGTTGCGGTGGTGATCCGTAGTCTGAGCAGTCGACCGTGACCCATCCTTCAGGACAGAGCAATGATCGGTGTCTTCTTCCGTCTTTCATCGGCGGTTCATCACCAATCTGCACCACACCCTCTCTCCTCCCTCGTGGGCCATGGGGTTCTGTGTGTTGCTTACAATGTGTTTTCTTTTCTCTTAAAAAAAAAAGAAAGACTGCAAAGGACCGAGAGAGAGAGAGAGAGAGAGAGAGAGAGAGAGAGAGAGAGAGAGAGAGAGAGAGAGAGAGAGAGAGAGAGAGAGAGAGAGAGAGAGAGAGAGAGAGAGAGAGAGAGAGAGAGAGAGAGAGACTATAATAAATAAATAGGGCGAATGAGAGAGGACAAGAGACAAAAAAACGTGAGCAAGGGAGAGAAAGCTAGAGAACGAGTGAGAGCGAAAGATGCCGGAAGAGAGAAAGAATTCGAGACAGAACTAGAGATAGAAAGAAATAGAGACAGAGATAGAAAGAGAGAGAGAACTAGAGAGAGAGAGAGAGAAAACTAGAGAAATAGCCAGAGAGATGGGGGGGGGGGGTATCAGAGGAGGAGGGGCGTGTGCTCCCCGGCGGGTTGCTGGGGGGGGCGGCGGGGGGTGAGCTGGCGGAGGCGGGCCAGCAGGCGGGCGCCCAGCGTGGGCACGTGGTGGCTGGGGTCCAGCACGTTGGTCTTGCGGCGCTCGCGCCCCTGCTGCCACATGACGTAGGGGCTGGGCGGGAAGAAAGGCCGCGCCCTCTCCCGGTAGAGCTGGAGGACCAGGCCCGACACGCCCAGCACCACCCACACCGTGATCAGAACGTAGTCTGCCGTGGACGGAGAAAGGTGGAGAGGTGAGGGTGGGGTGGGGGTGGGGGAACAAATCGGAGAAAGACGGAGAGGTCAGAAAAGTCAGAATGTTTGGTTTGTAGCCGGAATAGTTGAATTTTAACGAATTTAATTTATGAATTGTCAAAATTGAGGCATGCCGCTAAAAATGCCTTCCTATCGACATTCCCAAATGTTCGGCATAAGAGCGTGCTATAAAAGGTGTTTTAGCCTGTGTAGCCGTACTGCTAACTTGGCTACTAGCGGTCGTAGAGAAATTGCCCAGATGGAAACGGTGTATATAAGGCCAACGCAATACACACCACGCAGTGTGTGTTTATATATATATAATTTCTTTCTTTCTTTTTTTGGGGGGTTTGGCAACCCTTTAAACCCTGCACTATGTAACTTTTCTACTGCTAACCTTTAAACTACAGCGTTTCTTCCAGAATTAAAACACGCTCATCCACGAGTCAATCCATCTTCCACCATCTTTCTCTAGATGTTGTTTTATTCTTGTCCACTTTCCCCCCCCTCCCCCCCCCCCCCCCCAGCACCGTGGGAAAATCGGTTCTGAAAATGACGTCACTGTAACTAACTGTAGCTACAACCTCAAGCCACTAGAGGTCACCGAAACGTACACAATGCAGATCTTCAGGAGCCGCGTTGGACTTTAACCAGTGTGTAACCACAGTTTAACTTCAGCATTGAACTATTCTTTAAAAATATTTGTTTGTAATATTCTTTAAAAAAAAAAATAATAATAATAATTACACGTCGCTACGATAACTGAAATACGTGAAACGCTAGCTTTGGCAGCAAGACATGGACAGCGTAAAAAAAAAAAACAACAGCGTTCAAATAGGACTCACCGATGTCGTGGAAGGACACGTCGGTGAAGGCGGCGTCGAAGTGCTCGTTGAGGAGGCGCTTGAGCACGTCCAGCGTGATGTAGGACAGCACGGTGGACGCGTAGACGTTGACCGCCAGCACTACGCAGTACCCCCCCGCCACGCCACACGTGGCGATGTTACCCTGGAAGGGGGGTCACGCGCACACACACACACACACGCACACGCACACGCACACGCACACACATACACATACACATACACATAAATAAAGCTCCTGCCAAAACCGCTGTCTACTGGGTCTACTGGTGTTTGACATGGGCGCCATCCACCCACATGGATGTGTGTGTGACTGTGTGTGTGTGTGTGTGTGTGTGTGTGTGTGTGTGTGTGTGTGTGTGTGTGTGTGTGTGTGTGTGTGTGTGTGTGTGTGTGTGACTGTGTGTGTGTGTGTGTGATAAGGCGTTAGCTGTAATGCTAAAGCGGCGCTCACCTCTCTGGGCCAGCGGACGAGAAGCAGGGGCACGGCCAGCACCAGGCAGCAGAATGTGACCCAGAAGGCTAACCCCGAACGCTGGAAGACCTCCATGTCCGCTGGAAGACAGACCCCCACAGACCCCCACGGTCAGCCACCACACACACACACACCGGAACTTTCCATCTTTACATTTACTTACCTTTTTTTCAAATATTCATTTTCAAATAATGATCACTAAATTAATGAATATCAAACTATTAACTTTGTGTGCATAGTCCGCTTGTTTGAGTTGATGAGAGTGTGTGCATATGTACACAAGTGTGTATGATGAAAGTGGGCTAGAGAGCGTGTGTGATCTTGTGTGTGTGTGTGTGTGTATTTGTATGGATGTGCGTGTGTGTGTGTGTGTGTGTCTATGTCCATGTGTACTTATTGTGTCACATATCTATGAAGCCAACTTATCATACTATACCAGTGGTCATACCCGAGCACTGGTCTGCTCCGTTATGATTTCTGGTGACTAGCAGTGACCTTGCCTACCCGTGATGAATGCACTTAACGTGAAGAAGACGATGGAGGCGAGGAAGAAGCCGAGGATGAGGCCGACCACGACGACGCACGCCGCCACCGAGCCAAAGCGCCACCAGCTGGTCACCAGCATGGCTCCGCCCACCGCACCCATCACCACCGTCAGAGACAGACGGACTGCACAGAAGAGACCCGGGAGAAGAGCTGCAGAGTAAGCGGCTTTACGCTCCCTCAAAGCGAAACTAAAACCGTATGTTATAATGGGTGTTTGACCGACAAAACTAAGTCGAGTACCGATTGAACGGCTGTATTGTGAAATCGTGAAGAGTGAACACTCTTGGAAACAAATTTAAAAAAAATGTTGCGCTTGTGGGAGAGGACAAAATGTATTTTCATAAACCAGAAAACAATCATACGTCTAAATAAAAAAAGTAAAAAATATAAAATAAAATGTAATTTAAATTCAAATCTAAATTTCAAGTGATCGGCAACGAATTAATAATAAACAGTTTCCTTTACTATAGAATATTCCTTTGTCCTGATAACTACTATTACAACTACCACTACCACTACTACTACTACTACTCCTACAATTGTATTAGTTTCTATCGGCTTGCACCAAGCCCACTCAAGGAAGGAAATCCAAAGAATACGAAAGAAGGTCATCTAAATGTGATCATGTGATGAGCAGCACACTCACGGTGGTACTCCAGCGCGGTGGTCCTCGTGATCAGCACGAAGAAGAGAAAGGCGGCAAAGCCGAAGCCCATGCAGAACAACTCTAGGAGAAGGGGGGAGAGAAAACACGGCCTTTGATTAAGGTCCCTTTCTCTCTGGCCATTCAGTAGCATTGCATTGTCATCAGAATCAGAATGCCTTCATGGTCATTGCACGAGTGAGACACACTCGTCTAGCAATCCCCATGACACTCTTAAAAAGAACATTTGAAAAATATAAATTATAAAAAAAAATTATAATAAACAGGTCAAAAAAATGTCCATATAAAAACGATATTTATATGTGTGTGTATATAAACTAATATATATATATAAACTAAGTTACCATTGGAAACCGGACAAAATAAAATAAAAATAAACTTTCACGTCGGAGGGGAACTGCATGTATTTATCTCTGGTATTCATTTTCCTTGCCAAGAGAGTGGGTGTGGCATGATAACCTATTAGATATGTGCTGAGTTATGCCTTGTTGCTTGCCTGAGACTCCAAGTGAATAAAAAGACACACACATCCACAGACAAGCGACACATGGTGAAAGTTGCAGCGTCTCACGCAAAACAAAACACCTCCAACACTAATAAGCAAACAACCACAAACATAATTGAAATTCTCAACGCAAAAGTCAAGGTCCCGGTTGACCTCGACCGCCCTGTCTTTTAGGTTAAGCGCAGAACAGACCAGAGGGGAAGGGAGCCACGGTGACCATACGTGACGAGACACACACTAGATTCAAGATTTGTATTATCCATATGCTACAAGTACAATGGAATGCTTCCTCCCCATTCCCTCACGCAGAAGGATCTTCCTAAAACACTATACTATAACAATTGTATGCACAATATAAATGACAATAAAACAAACAATAAAGTGACTGATGGATGATATGTACGTGTGTTGAATTGTGCAAAATAAAATGAATAAAATGAATAAAATGAATTCAAATGCTCCTGCAATGCTACACTTGGAATCAAAATAATCAGAATAGAGCTTTCATTGTCATCGTACAACAAAATGTTTCTGGCAACACTCAAGACACTCACTCTTGCAAACAAATCAAAATATAAAAAAATAGAGATAAATAATAGTCATGGGTTCATGTCTCTCCCATCATCACATGCAAGCAGCTGGATATAAGCCACAGGACACACTCTCTAGCTCTCTCTCTCACTCTCTCTACACTCTCTCTCACTCTCTCATCACTCTCTCTCTCATCTCTCTCTCATCTCACTCTCTCTCACATCTCTCTCTCTCATCTCTCTCATCTCTCTCTCTCTCTCACTCTACTCTCTCTCTCTCACTCATCTACTCTCACTCACTCACTATCTCTCATCTCTCTCACTCTCTCTCTGTGTGGAGAGGGGAGGATAGAGAAGTGACACCACACACACACACACACACACACACACACACACACACACACACACACACACACACACACACACACACACACACACACACACACACACACACACACACACACACACACACACACACACAGACACAGACACAGAGAGAGCGAGAGCGAGCGAGAGAGAGAGAGACTCATGTGTTCATCATAGAAATGTTTGGAAATGACAAAGGCTGGATGGAAAGTCTACAATAAGTCAAAAATAAGTGAATGTACTGTGTTTTCCCGAGTATAAATCGATAGGTGGTCTAGACTCTAGATGGTCTCCATCTCCCCGTCATGTTCTCAGGAGATAGCGACGGTTGACTCTGGCAGAGGGGTCATGATCTCTGACATCACTACCAGGCTCTATTTTACGTGAGGGGAGTACGGTTATCTACATGTCTGACCTCTGACCCCAGCCCATGTTTCCCATGACGATGATAGACGACTGGCTAAATTGGGAGTATGTTTGCGTACATTTGTTCTGTTTTCTCTTCCAGTCGGCTGGCGGTGGGAACTTGGGGAAAAGGTTTGTACGTCAGTGGGGTATTTTTGAAAAGAACCAAAAAATGTCTAAATCTAGAGGATTGAATCCTCTTTACTGGTCACATACATGTAAACACACTTTTTTTGGTTTCTCTGCATTTAACCCATCCTAGTATTAGGAGCAGTGGGCAGCTACTTATTTATTATACAGCTGCCCGGGGAGCAGTGGTGCCTTGCTCAAGGGCAGTGCCCAGGTGTTTCGGAGACTTAAACCTCCGGTTCCCAAGCCAAGTCGTAACAGACTGAGCTATCCTGCCGCCCCTTATTCCTTATCTTGGCTTCATCCCGGTCCAGTGTTGAGAACCAAAATGAAACCAAGAAGGTCACTCGGAGAATGAGGCCGATAGCTAGAGATACACGCTAGCTATATATAGCATGCTATGTGGCTATCAAAAGAAGCATGGTGATGGTAAACAGCTCACCACATTTGAAGAAACGGTGGCCAAAAAAACAGACGAATAAGCCGGCCAGGCCTGTGAAGGTGAAGAAGACTTTGGTGGAGATTTGACCTGAAAGACAAAAAGGACAAACAATTCATACCAGGACGATGAAGAGGAGTAGACTGTGGAATGGAAGCTTCATTGAATCTAGCTAAATGATAGCTAAATATAATAATAATATATAATAATATATAATAATATAATATAATGAGAGTGAGAGACGGAGAGAGAGACCCAGAGAGAGAGAGACCTAGAAAGAGAGATTTAGAGAGACCAAGAGACAGAGAAAGAGAGACAGAGAGACAGACACAGAGGAGAGAGAGAGAGAGAGAGAGAGAGAGAGAGAGAGAGAGAGAGAGAGAGAGAGAGAGAGAGAGACAAAAAGACATCTCACCCAGGGTGACGCAGCCATCCAGGGCAGAGTCGAAGCTGCAGGCGTAGGTGTGGACGGGCACGTAGGAGGCCGAGGTGTTCATCTCTGGGTCCCGGACCACCACCGAGTAGATGACGCCCTGCCCCGGCACGGAGCTCACCACGGCCACCGTGTCGTTCTCCCACGACAAGGTCGCGACC
Organism: Muraenolepis orangiensis; assembly: GCA_027704905.1. Classification (NCBI taxonomy): domain Eukaryota; kingdom Metazoa; phylum Chordata; class Actinopteri; order Gadiformes; family Muraenolepididae; genus Muraenolepis; species Muraenolepis orangiensis. Next base: position 8,608,556 of record CM051022.1, on the reverse strand, counting down.
TGGAGAGAGGGCGGAGCGGGGGTGGTCTCAGGGGTCAATTAGAACGTGGTAATGAGTCATGTCTTGTTCTGCTACAGCTTTCTAGAAGATGTATTAAGCAACAACAACAAAAGTCTCTGTTCATCCAAGAGGTGCTTCAGTAGATTTCATTCTTGATTTTTAGCAACTTATGAACTCCTGTTTAACCAATCAAGAGTATATTGGGACATCTTCTGTAAATCTACATAAAAATCTAAATATATAAAAAGAAAAGGCAGAAGGTAGACGCACCAAGCTGCCGTTGGCCCTCAGGCCCTCGGGGGCGGCCACAGCCTGCAGGCCGCCAAAGAGGCTCTCCTCCGATTGGTCGTGTGTCGGCAGGAAGTATCGATAGACGTCGTACACTAGCCGCCGGTGGACGGCCGTCTCCGAGGAAACGTCGCACGGCGGGGGAGTGGCGCCCCTAGGGGAGGGAGCCGGGAGGGTGGGCGATGAGGAGTGTTAACCAGAGGTAATTAGTCATGTGATGTGGATTGGATCGACATGGATGCCTGGAGCCTTCTCTTTGAGTAACATGTTAGCAGTGCTTTCTACCCAAAGAACAAAGACACACACAGCTTGAGGAGAGAGAGAGAGAGAGAGAGAGAGAGAGAGAGAGAGAGAGAGAGAGAGAGAGAGAGAGAGGAGAGAGAGAGAGAGAGAGAGAGAGAGAGAGAGAGAGAGAGAGGAGAGAGAGAGAGAGAGAGAGAGAGAGAGAGAGAGAGAGAGAGAGAGAGAGAGAGAGAATTACCTAGCGAAGCCCACACTGGCAGGGGCAAACCGTATGGTGGTCTCATAGAGGTTGTAGTGGAGATAGAGGTTGGGGTCCATCGGCAGGTTAGACGCCACGCTACAAGCCCCTGGAACGGGATCTGTGGACAGATAAACATGAATTGATGGATGGATCCAATGACTGATGCTGGATAGTGTAGTGGCTGGACTAAGGTATTTGACTCCCAGCCGAAAGCTACTGGGTTCGATTCCCAATGTCTGTGACCTAATCTCCTTGAGCAACACTAACAGCTCCCTGACAACACGTAATCAGAATTGCCTGTAAGTAACTAAATAGTAATTAGTAACCGGTGGCATAACCATCCCCCGTTTTAAATAGAAAAACCTGACATTCTACATAGAGGGAAGTGTTTTCTTCCTCATAGTTCCTCTAAAGTGGGGTTTCTTGGTCTCACCGGCGCTGCTGTAGGGCAGGGTGACGCCCGTTCCCGCCACAGAGCCACTGTCTTGGGTGGTCAGGAACAGAGAGAGGGAGGTCTGGCCGGGGGCCAGGGGAGAGAGGAGACCTGTGTCCCATGCCGACAGAGAGGCCCCTGGGACCTGAAAATGAACCCCAACAAAATACATTCTTTCATACATTTAAAATAAATAAAAAATGTAAAAGCGAGACTTCAAATCAAAGATAAACAAACAAACATTTTTTACCCTGAGAGAAAATGGGACAAATTCGGGTTTCCGGGTATATGCACTCAAACTATGTAGGTATAATTTGAGTCCATTAATGCACTCCACGATGAACAATTGTTTAAACCCATGTACTAACTAACTAACATTACCAAACAACCATACCAAACTGTCCTCCTCGGACACACACACACACACACACACACACACACACACACACACACACACACACACACACACACACACACACACACACACACACACACACACACACACACACACACACACACACACACACACACACACACACACACACACACACACACACACACACACACACACACACACACACACACACACACCCCTCAGTTCCATCTTCTGGAGACACTCAAGTCCTTGAACACCAACATTTTCAATATAATGGAATGATGATTTTAAACGAAACAGGGGCCACTTGGACTTCTAGGTTAGTTGAATATATACTATTTTAAATAAAGACTTATTTAAAGATAATAACAACCTGTGCAAAAGGACAGAGGAAAATGTTTGAGCCGTGTGTGTGTGTGTGTGTGTGTGTGTGTTTAAACATCATCTTGGCTCACATTATATCAAATAATCTTCAATTATCTTAGCTACAGGAAAAAAAGTGTCATCACAATGACACAATTTTGTGCAATGTGCATTTCCTCTTTTTAGGAGTGTGTGTGTATGTGTCTGCATGCATGTGTGTGCGTGTGTGTGTGTGTGTGCGTGTGTGTGTGTGCGTGTGCGTACAGAGCAAATAAAGGCCATGTGTTACCTGGCTTCCGATTAGAACGTAACACCGGCAACACCAGCGAGAGAGATGAAGACCAATGATAAAGAGTGACATCACTATATCACTCTATTATGTGTGATGAGTTGTTGAACTTTTCGGGTGCATTCGCTTGTGTGGGGGCTTTTTTCAATAAAGAGGATTGAATCCTCTTTAGTGGTCACATACATGCACACACACACAGTGACATTGGTTTCTCTACATTTAACCCATCCTAGCATTAGGAGCAGTGGGCAGGTTTTTTTATATACAGCTCCCAGAGAGCAGTGTAGGGGTCTGGTGCCTTGCGTGAGGGCACCTCGGCAGTGCCCAGGTGTTTCGGGGGACTTGAACCGGCGACCTTCCGGTTACCAAGACCCAAGTCCCAAAAGACTGAGCTATCCTGCCACACACACACGCACACGCACACTCGCGCGCGCGTGCGTGCGTGCACCAGCTAGGGCCCTCCCTAGCTGGTCATGCGGCTGAACCACAAGACACTCCAGGAAACCCATGTGTGCCCTCGGGGAAGTTGAATAGCGGTAAGTTATGTGAAGTGAAGTATTGTGATTGGTTGAAGAGCCTCAACTACTTCTGGAGGAACTTAATAGGACAATACCGTTCTGGGTGACTAAACTTCTTAGCACTTTTTGGTACCGGTTCTGCCGAAGAGCATTGAGCGTGCTAATAATATTATTATTATTTGGATTTATTATTATTATTATTATTAGGATTAGTTATGATATATCTATGTATATGTTTACATTGTTAGAAACTGCTAGTTGAGGGGGGGGGGGTGAATTGAGAAGACACAGCGATCGTGGCTTGGTTATCAGCCGGTCCTGGATGGTCCTGGATGGAATGGGGTTCTCCTTACCCGGGTGAAGGAGAGGGTGGCATTGCGGCGCTGCGTGTGGAACTGCAGTGTGACGTAGGCCACCGCCGCCGGGATCCCCGACACAGTCGCCTGCACCGTCTCATTCTTGGAGAAGCTCACGTTCTGGAAGGTTCCCAGCAAGAACACCACCTGGTCTACGAGAGGGAGAGGGAGAGGGAGAGGGAGAGAGAGAGAGAGAGAGAGAGAGAGAGAGAGAGAGAGAGAGAGAGAGAGAGATCAATTGCGATGGAGAAATGGAGGGAGCCAGAGGGAAAGCGGGAGAGAGCAAAAGAGAGACAGAGAGCGAGAGAGAGAGATGGACTAAAGGACAGGAAGAGAGGACCGACAAAGAAGACAGAAACTTCGGACAACTGCAGCCTGCAGTTGGATATGACAAGACCGCAATGTCGAACCACAAAATACTGCTCATTAATTATAGGTTTCTGGACTGCCTTTTATACAGCACTTTCATCCAAAGTGCTTTACAAGTCACGCCTCACATTCACCCATTCAAACACACAGTCAACCACCGACGGCGGAGTCAGCCGTGCAAGGAGACAGCCAGCACGTCAGGAGCAGTTAGGGTTAGGGTGTCTTGCTTGTTAGGGTGTCTTGTGAGCGGAAATGGCCTACTGCCACAGATTGGAAATCAGTTCCTGTTTGTGATGTGCCCATTTTCTCCAACTTCTAGATTTCATGTTTAACCAAGAGGGAACGTTTAACCCGGGTCTGCAACACACCCACTTTAATTTGAGATATCAGTAGAAAACAAGAGCTAATTCTTTCCTCGTGAAGTTGGCTTAGCTTACTCGTCTTGAGCAGGGAGTTTAGACCACAAAGACGCATGTTGTGATTCAGGTTCCAAACTCATTCAATGAAATTAAAGTGATAGCATGGCATAAAGTGCGACTGACACAATATTGTTCCAACCACCATATGTAAACAAACCCTGGGACACACGCCTTCTCCTCCACCAATGGTGTTGTTTTGACCATGTGACCCATTCCAAGAAACGCTTGGAGTCCAGTGTGTATTGAACCGAATGGCATAGCAACGTGAGCCAATAACAACTGGTTTGAAGGGAGGAATATATTGAATATACCTGTATATATAATATATTATATATGTGCATGTGAGTCATCATTCTGCGATCAAAAAGGTTTTTGTTTTTCAAATTGCCTCCAGAATATGATTATAATTCAAATAGTTACCCAAGTTTATGTGTCAGGTATTTTCTTTTTTCTAACTTTGTTTACTACGTCAAAGCCCCCCCCCACCCAAATATACATCCAGAATATTTGAGCAGGGGAAAGTATTTAGTAGATAATACAATTGCATGTTATAGTGACGTCAATTTCATCATATATCAAAATGTTAATACAATGTTAAATGTTTCAACAGCCCAGTTCTCTTTACCCAGTTGTCCCCATTACATTAGACAAAGTCATGAAGCAAGAGTAATGATGTCTATCATTTATTTAGAAACGGTAAACTTCTTACGCTACCTTACACACACACCTACTCAAACACACTTGTATCTTACTCTCACATACGTACACGCAAGCACACATAAGTAAGTAATAAGCAAGAACGAATAAATAATCTAAACATTTGTAAATTTTGGAAAAGTATAGCAATCTCATATCACTGTTGAAATGAGGACTTTCCGAGCAGCTTAACATTCAGGCCAATGTCTAACAGACTTAAAGAGACTTTCAGACATTCTTTCAGTAGAAAGTATGTGGCTGAAGGATTTAAACCGATGGTGGTTTACACCCATCTGCACACCTCTCCAAATAAATTACAACTGCTACAACAACTCCTCTAACTGACACAAGACCTGTATTTGTTTATTTTTGCACAACCACACCCACACACACACACACACACACACACACCCACACAACAAAGTATTGATTTTATTTGCACATTACTCTTTAGTAGGCACTCTTTTAATTAGATTAAAGTCTCCAAAGTGACATGATGTTTAAGTGTAATCATCATGTCACTTTATCTCTCCCTCTCTCTCTCTTGATAAGACGCTACTAAAATGATTGCAAGTGTATACATGGCCTTTTAATCCATGCATGTCATTGTGGTTGGTTGCAACCACAATGACATGCATGGATTAAAAGGAATAACAACCCATGGTTTATAATGATCTATGTGCCCAATCTGTGTCCAATGTCCACAAAGGACGTTTCATGATTCATGATTGCAAATGCTTAGGGCATGGGGGGGGGGGGGGGGCATAGCTTCAGTGAAAGTGGAACATGTTTCCCACACGTCTTTAAACCATTGGACACATCACACATCGACAGAGAGCAGCACATGACCCTTGTGGTGTGGGTGTGTGTGTGGTGTGTGTGTGTGTGTGTGTGTGTGTGTGTGTGTGTGTGTGTGTGTGTGTGTGTGTGTGTGTGTGTGATCATCCTACAAGGAGAAGGGCGGGGGAGAGACATCACACCAGTCGTTCTGGTTTGAGGTCTCTCGCCAGCTTCAGTTTAAACCCAGTTTCACAGACACGTCTAAAACAAACGGTCTTTTTTTTTTTATAAAGACCCAATATGACATGATCTTTCGAGGAGGGCACACATGTACAATATATTCTAAAAAGGGAGCATGTTTGCTGTCTTAGAGAGTAGTAAAAGTTTAACATAGGTCAAAATGAAGCGATATCCTCTCAGGGTCGACGTTACGGAGGAGAAGCCTACCTGAGGTCACTTTCCCCATGTCACACTTGGTTTTAGTTACAGAAGTGTCACAGGTGTACCAAAGAACCAGTGACATGCATTGTGTGGAAGAAAAAACAACAACCACATCCACCTTGCACCCCCAGTGAAACCCCATCTCTACTTACTTTCTGTTTGGGTGTGAACTCCACCCGACTGGGTGAACAGCAGCAGAATGCACCAGGTCCAGGGCGACATTGCCCTCGTCTCATCCGAATCAAAAACGCCTCCGTCTTCTCTTCAATGAGAGTCTACGCAGAAACCGCAACCCCACCCGCCTGAACCTAACATAACGGAGTTAAATATATGCACATTCAATATATTTTCTCGGTTGTTTCTGTTGTTGTGGTTTGGGTTCTCTCGCTACTGCCGTATCCCCATCTGTCTGTCAGTGTTCGGGTCGCGTCGGGTCGGTTCCCTCCGACTTTGACACTCAAGCTCAAACGGATGCGCATGCGCAGAGAGGACCTTCGGCTACGCACACACGTTCACGTGACATAATGTGAGCGGGTCGGTCTTATTATTAGTATTATCCACAGGCGTCCCGCACCCCCTTGTGCCAAGCACTGCGGTCCCCATTCACATGTGGCTGTCAATGTCCTGCATAAATGTTTGGTTAATAATAAACGTCTAAGAATTAAGTTAATGCTATTGTTATTTTTTTAAATTAATTGTAACTGGGTTTAAATAGTAAGATACTGATCATAGATTAATAATAGGAGAAAAAGCATGGATTTATACTATATCATAATGACAATAGGGTATTTTTTTTAACTGTAAAATGAAGAAAACACATTTAATAGGTGGTTTCAAGTTTATTTAAATCAAGCACTTATTATTGTTCCATTCTCACTTTCAACATTTTAACATTTGAACACAACAGACTCACACATGCTAGCCATAGCACACTAGCAAACAGAAACAAAATAAACCAATAGATGTTTGTTTTTTTTTAAATTTAACAACAACTTTCCGAGTGTGTTTTTGCATTCTGCATGAAGGTTAACTTCAGCGATGGAGTTCAGCGGCTTCATGCTGATCATGTACCATGGAAGAAGCAGGATCGGAAGGCTATCACACTCATTATTATAGGACTATAGGAGCACTATGAGGCATGTCCATATGTACTGTACCACCCCCACCCAAAATGACGGCAGCTCTACATCTACTTGGCATAAATCTTTAGTACTTTACTAAGACCCTTTGTACGCGTCTTTACTCATTGTTCAACAAGGACCCGAGTTGTCGCTTTTAACGCTCCCCTTGGCAGAACAGGATAATAACAGGCGTTGTAAAAATGAAAAAGTGGAGATTGTGTTCATTTATGAGGCAGCAAGAGGAATATGGTGCATGTCTGTCTCGGGTTGGGGGTTTGATGGGTGGATGCGAGTGTGGGAGGGGGAGGGGGAGGGGGAGGGGGAGGGGGGGGGGAGACGAGAGGCTCTCTGGTGGAGAGAGAAAGAGGGAGATGGAGGGGTGGTGGGTGGGGGGGGGGGGGGGGTCAGGGGGGCCACAACTAACTCTTCCGTAGGCTGACGTCGGTGCTGGTCAGGAGGGCAGACAGCGACGTGCTCTCCGACGAGTCGTCCATCTTCAGCACCAGGAAGGCTTCCCGGCTGATGCCCAGCAGCTCCCGTAGGCCGCTGTTCTCCAGCTGAAACCAACCAGACTCGCTCGTGAATTCATGTTCGTGTACAACTAGCAATCCATTAATTGCTTTGATTGTTAGGCTGGCTCAGGCTGGCTCCAAAGTCGCTTCGGATAAAATGTTAACAACCTCCGCTGTGACACGCATCTTTAAAATGTCATTATATATTTATAGCGCGGCATCGCATAGTAGTGGCTAGGTTGTTGAACTCTCGACCGAGACGCATCGGCTTCGAACCCAGATGTCCGTGGCCCATCCAGTAGACACATCCTTGGGCAATACCCAACCCCTGTCTGCTCTTTTAAAAATCAAATGTGAAATGTGAAATGACTAAATAACAGTAAGTAAGTAAGATAGGTTTCAAGCACCGGTATGTTATCTCCAACAGAGGAACACCAACAAGGCAGTGAAGCTGGGTGAAATCACGGCCATGAGCACAGCTATTGCATGGTGGCTGTATCTAAGGCAAGGCATTTTGAATACGCTGCCATAGCAGTAAACAACAAGCACAATGTACAAAAAATATTCATGGTTTTCAATGTGTTTGCGTGCGTGTGTATAGCTGTATATCAGTAAACATCTCTGTTCATCAAACATCTAGTGTTTCCTACACCTCTAAGTTGGATATGAATATGGGCCTTTGGAACCTTTCCTTAAGATTGTGGAAAAGTATGTGTACTGCGTTTACCCAGAAAAACTTTCGTCATCCTGCAATGCGACGCCCTTGTGACTTGTGTGCGGTGCATGTCTCAGCATTTAGTTCTGCAGAGTTCTGTAAGGCCGCCTTGAATCCATACAGTGGGACTAAAGAGGCCGAGAGACATAGCCTTACCTCGAGCTGTTTGATCCGTTCCTCGTCCTCGCATAACCGGCCCTCGTCCACCTCTATTGCTTTCCTCATGACGGTGGCCATCTCGTTGATCTTGTCTATGTGCGCTTGCATTTCCTGAAGAGTGAAGGAAGCATAGAGAAATAATTAGAGCACTGTGATTCATTATGCGGGAAGTCAGTTGATGCTATAAGGCCATGTCCACACTACATGTGTTTTTGTCCTCTGTTTTGGCCTTCTGTACACACCACCTGGGTTCAATTCTGAACCTGTTGCCTACGCTACATGTCGTTCCGAACGGTTGCTCCAATCCTCTTTCCTGCCTCTTTTGTGTGGGTGTTTGTGCATGTGAATGTGTGCATGTGTATGTGTGCGTGTGTACGTGCGCGCGTCTCACTGTAGTGTGCTGTTCCTTCAACTGGGTCACGATGGTCGGGTCGTCCTTCTTGCTGGCCATGAGCAGCCGGAAGACCTGCTCTCGGTATTTGGTCATGATGAGCTCCAAGGCAGACTGGTGCTCCTCCAGGGATGTACGTAGCTCTACGGAGACAGGACACATTGTACGTTTGAGAAACTCACTGGAACTCTTCATTCCCAATTCCTATGTCTTGCTGTAGATTCTTTATTTTAGATCAAACCACGGTGACCTTGTCTACTGTACGTGGAACTTTAAATAAAGAAAAATAAAAAGTCTTTACATAACAAATTAAATGAGCTGTCGGCTATGTTGTCTGTAATTTAGCACATGCCAGCCAGGGCTTACACTTGTAAACCTGTTTTGTCTCTTAATGGTCATGGCCACTTGTGGAATTACAAAAGCAGTAGGGCATCGTGGGTTCGATCCCCCCCATGTCCCAACTCAACTCAACTCGCACCATCACCAGCCAATCTGGTCTTTCTTCCACGCAAAGCACCGTCCTACCTCTGTTTTCCTGCTGGAGTTCCCGAATCTGCCGGTTCTCTTGCTGGATGCCCAGCACCAGGCTGGAGCGAGGCCGGTGCCGGGCCACCTGGTTCAGGGCATCGATCTCCTCCTGGTACTGCGAACATAAACACAGCCACATCGTACCAGTTCAATAGAAGCTGTGCACTTCATATTATTTCCATTATTGGTAGGCTTTGTTTTCAAAAGAGGCATAGCCAAGACAGCCAACCACCTTCAGGAGAAACAAACAACACCTAAATATATAGTAAATCAAAATAAATAGTACAACAGCTGTGATAATAAGCAAACTCATCTTTGGGAAAACTACAAGTTTTGAGCAGTCCAGCAATGCTACTTACTTTGTAAGCAGCTCATACACCTAACAGTTAACCTAGTAAACCAGAAGTCACACTTCTGGGTTCAAGGTGTCTTGCAATCAATGGCATAAATACAGGAGTATAAATATTGTAATTCCTTTGAGGTAGCAGTTATCCATAAAAAAAAAGGAAGACTTTCTGCAAACATGCCGTCTGGATTTAAATAAGATAATATTTCATTAATCTACTCTAGCTAAAGAGCTAATCATAGCTAAGAGTGGCTGCAGAATACCCGGGTCTGTCTAGTAAAAATGTCTGTAAAGAATTTGACAGCTAAGAGATTATAAATAACAGCCATTTTAAATAACAGGGTTTACTGGTGTTGTTCTTGTCCCTACATGTGTATGTGTATGCACAGCATGTTCAGAATGTTATACCATTTGCATATGAAATTACCTCATGGCTCTGATTCATAAGGCATTGGTTTGCATAATAAGGCGCATTTAGGCTTCAAAATAGAAAATGCATCATAAAATATCTACAGCTTATAGGTCAGCAATCTTCTTTGACCCTATGCATATAGGCATCGACAAGGTTGTGAAACACTGCTCTCATACACAACTGGAATAGTGAGTTGATTGGGACTGTGTTTTGAAGGGACGTGACGTGATAGCTGTACTAGGCATAAGGGAAAAGGCAACTACTGTATGTATACCACTATAATAGGGATACCTGTTTCATGGCCTCCACCCGCTTGCTGAGGGACGAGGTCTGTTCGATTAACATCTCTGCAGCATTGTCATGGTTTCTCAGCCTCTCCACCAGCGACTTGGCATCAGCAAGGACATTCTCCAGTGTACATGTCATTCCTGGGAAAACTGAATCTTTTTGTTTTAGGAAGATTCACAAAAGGAAAAGCATAGATTAAATGCTGTGTATTGTGTCTATTATTGCAAATGGCAAATTCATTATTGTTATGCATTTTACATTATGTACAGCCCAACAGGTGTTATTCTCAGGAACACCTTAACAGACTGATTACACATCTGTATTTCTTCTAAGAAACACGATTCAACCTATATTAAACAAGGCATTGTTGTACTTATCGTAATAGCTGTTATTACTAGGTACTGCCGTATTTGCAGTGCACTCAACCATAGTCGTATAGCCTAAAGACGTAGCTAATCCACTAGCTAGCTTGCTCAACAATCTTAGCTGCTCTCTTGTGGATCAATCGATCCATTAAAAGTAGTAACGAGGCGACATGTTGAACACAAGACAATAGATTAGTGGCGTGTAGAATGTGTAGAATAACGTGTAGTTTGTACCTGGAGAGCTCAAAGTGCAAGAAGCCATTGGAAGATTATTCGGTAACTTCCTGTTGATGTATGGGGATAGTTTCCATCAATGAGCTAATGCTACAAACAGTACACCTCCTCTCTGTTCGCAACGACGAAAACGACCCCGACCTGTCGGCAATTACTAAAAAATAAATACTTGATGACTCAATGTAAAAAACGTCCGCTTCTTTGCGACGAATTCGGGTTGAATGTAAAGTATGTTGATCTCTCGCCTGGGGTTCAAGCGGCTGTCATTGCGATAGCGGTAATCTCGCGAGATTTTGGCATTACTTTTGTGTGAAGATAAAAACGAAACATGGCGGACCGGCTAACGCAGCTCCAAGACGCTGTGAATTCGGTAGGTTAGTTTTTTGTATTTGCCGTATTCCAAACTAGTTACACACATGGGCAGAGTTGTGTGAAAACCCCACATAGTTTACGTAGTTTAAGTGCTGGGGGTAAATCGAAAAATCACATACATTTTAAATGATGAACAAGTGGGACTGTCCTGAGCTCGTCCCCTCTCACTCAACGTTATCGTCGTGAGTGTTTTTGTTATTTACACTTCGTCTTATAATATATATATATATATATATATATATATGTTTGTTTGTTTGGTGTGGTTGTTGGTTACACAATGGTGCAACACGGTATGTTATCTGTTATCGGTATGTTTCTGATGCCCTGTCCTCGGGAGACGTATTGGAAATGTATATTGAGATATATTAAATACAACTACTTCCCGTTTGATGACTTATGACTTCCTGTAATGTGTTCATTTTTCTTAATGCTACTAAATAATAATAATAATAATAATACAGTAGTGTATATTACCATTGTTTTATAGGGCATTTACTTAGTTTACACTTGGACTACTATACGTTTTGCATGAAGAGATTGTTTTTGGTATGTCGTTTAATCAGCCACAAAGACAACAGGCAGGATAGTATAGTAGTGTAGTGGCCAGAATGTGTCACAGATGTGATTTCCATGCAGGCATCCTTAATGACCTGTATCTAAATTCACCACATGTTGCTTTTGTTAAAGGCATATAATAAATGTTCATAGTAAATACTAACCAGGTACACAGCACCTCAACTGTGTCAAAAATCTAAAATACATTTTCTCATGCTATTCTCATCAGCTTGCAGATCAGTTTTGCAACGCCATCGGCGTCCTGCAACAATGTGCACCACCTGCCTCGTTCAACAACATACAGACAGCGATCAACAAGGACCAGCCGGCCAACCCCACAGAAGGTGACCCGACGCCTTGTTATTAACCATGACTTACCTTACCTTTTTTAAATGACATTTCTCAGTCCATTCTCTCGGTCTTTCCTCTCACATACGTGGTTGTTTTTGCACATTTTCTTGAGATTCACTGAGTTGTGAACATGTGTGACAAGCTGGAGTCTAAATGGCAGAAGAGTTTTTTTTTGTTTTTTTTACAGTTTGTGGGGGCCGTATCACGCAGCATTTATTTTTAACCTATAATTGAGATGTTTATAGGTTCAGTTTCCAGCCACCATTTATTTAAAACATATGTTAATAAAGTAAAATGTAATATCAGCAAAACAACACACGGTTATGTTCACCTGTTGCCGTGGCATCCTTTCTTTCAAAGACTTTCATGTCATGTATACACATTATAAAGATGTAATTATCAATGGGATGGGAGGTGTTGTTGAATTGGGCATCGGACATTTTCCTTAGCTTGGTGTGCTTCTTCAACTCTAGAATATGCCCAGCTGTTTGCGGCCCTGATTGCCCGGACAGCCAAAGACGTGGATGTGCTCATTGACTCTTTACCCAGCGAGGAATCCACTGCTGCACTACAAGTAAGCAAGCAGGCCGACATTGCTCTATACATGTATTTACCACTAGGGGGCGCAATTTGGTCAATATAACCTGATGTTCAACGAAACATACAGGCCATAGAGAGCAGGGATACCTGAGTACCTACCTACTACTCGGTACTCACTGCTTGTGGTACAGTGACGTGAGTTTTGATGCCAGAATTATCAATTTATACTGTCGCACACCCAGTGACACCCAGCTGAAGGGTGCTGGGTGAGATAGGTTTTGACTGAGGCCTTAACGCCTCTCTGCTCCTGAGTAACACATATCTGTACTTACTGTAAGACTTACTGTCTCTTTAGATGAAAGTGTCGGCTAATTGAGTAAATCATGTAAACTTAAAAGTAAAGTAAAACCTTTATCCGCCTCACAATGAAAGGAGGGTACGGCTGGTTTGATTCCATTGTCAGTCATAAGGGAGGACTGCTCAGACAGGCTTTTGTAAACATTGTTTTTTCAAAATGGAAGGAAAATGAACCAATTGGGATGGAGAGCAAATGAGGCTGAGCCATTGAGGTGGTTTTGAAATCCATCTATATTTTTCACTCTGGGCAGGGGGGTAAAAAAAGAAGAAATTGCACAATGAAGGGACTTCAAGCAAGCCTGTTATTTGAATTACACACACACTAGAATTCCCTCAACCGGTAGGCTCCAGTATGAAATGTATTCTGGGCGTGGCTCATCTTGCATACAAAACCAGTAGCCCGAGGCGGTTAGTGAATCTGAGGTTCCGGTCCCACCCACAATTTAAACACCGACCGTGGTGGTGGTCTCCGATTATCATAGAAACATATTAAGATGATCTATGGTTATTCAATCTTTTTCAGCATTTGAAAAAAGCCTTTTACTTTTTACTTTTTTTACTTACGTTCAAGATAAACGTGGAACTTGGATAATCAGTGTGAAACGGTGTGGAATACTCTCTACAGGAGCACATTGCCAAACTGTCTTGAGTTGTATGCTTGTGCTCCAGTGTTAAATATGCCCATCTCAAGTACAAAAATAAAGATATGTTCAATGGAAAATTTCTCTGTTGATGCCTGTAGAAGTAAATTAACAACCTTACTGTAACGTCTTAACAAGCAGGTTAATATGTTCTGATTTGACTCTCTGCTATAGCCACACATAGCCACCTCTTCCCTGATTTGCATATGAATTGGCTTCCTCGTCGTTTGGTCAACTCTCTCGTTTCTGTGGTTGCGTGTTGAACATGTTCATACGGGTTGTCTGGCAGGGGGGGGGGGGGGTGCTATCTGCCTTTCCCCTCCAGCTCTATATGCTGGAGTGGTGTGTACTCCTATCACTGTTCAGGTAGAGCTACTCTACACTGGTCTGGTGGTTTAAAGAGCCAATGGTTAAACTTGAATGTGGTTGACCGAGTGTAGGATCCTTTACTGCTAAATGGTTTCATCTGGTCTGTTTACCAGCCAATCTTTTCTACAAAGACCCTTGAACCAAACAGTGTTGTTCATTATTCGGTAGGGATTAGGCGTCTTGCTCAAAGAGGACCTATGTGCAAGCTGCAAATACATTACTGCGAACATATTATTGTTATATTATGCAAATTCATACTGCAGGAGGAAATGGGGAGTAAGCATTCCATTGTACTTGTTGCGAATGTCAATTAAACATCTTGAATCTTGTATAGTGGGGTTTGAACACAGTACCTTTGCAAACACCCAAACGTCTGTACAATCATGTGGTCTATGACATGGTGCTCTTTAGCATGGGTTATTTTAGTTGAAAGACCCCTAACTAGTTTCCGCAATTTAAATGTACATTGCTTTTCCAGGAAGTAAGAGTGGAAAAATACTTTCTCCTAACTGACCCATTAAAAACCAACCCATTCCCCTGGCAATCGCATTTGCAGTGCTCCAATAGTCTACCTGACTGCAGGTGGGGGTGGGGGGTGGTGGTGGTGGTGGTGGTGATAACGCTATGTCTGCTGTGCCGTTTGTTCCCCAGGCGGCCAGCCTCCGTCAGCTGGAGGAGGAGAACCACGGGGCGGCGGCGCGGCTGGAGGAGGTGGTGTACCGCGGGGACGTGCTGCTGGAGAAGGTCCAGAGCGCCCTGGCCGACATCGCCCAGTCCCAGCTCCGCACCCGCAACACAGCGCCCAGCCAGCCATCGCCCAGCCAGTCCTGATCCCGCTCCTCCACCCCCCCCCCCCCCATCGCCCAGCCAGTCCTGATCCCGCTCCTCCACCCCCCCCCCCATCGCCCAGCCAGTCCTGATCCCGCTCCTCCACCCCCCCCCCCCCCCACCCACCCACCCCCCCTCCAACAGAACTCAGCCCCCACCCTCTCACCTTCAACATGCCATCGAGGAGGACAAACAAAAATCAGATTTTCCACAAAGACCTCAAAAGACACTATCCCTTTTTTTTGTATATATAATATTACCCTTAAAAGACGATCCATGTCTATTTACTGGGCTAAAGAAATATGTGTATGCAGACACACACACACACACACACACACACACACGCGCGCGCAGGCCTCTATGAATCTTTACAAATTAACTGACAATAGCCCGGGGACCTGATGACAGATGGCCTACACAACATCACTACGACTTCTGCCAGCTCCCATTGTGCTTCTTATATCCTGTAGGCCCGGAATAAAAGACTTGGGGGATTGTGTGGCGTTCACAATATGCCCCTCAGCCCTGCCCTGGAACGAGGGTAAATCATTTGTATTGCTGTTTTGATTCTGCCATTCTGACCAGATGTCACATTTGTGACGGATTTGGAAGAACGACCGTGCCACAGCCACCTCTGGGCTCTCAAGTTAAATGTTGACTTTGTTTTCCGTTTGTGTTCATCTGAAGACGTGAAGTTTGTGTGTACAGTTGGCAGAGTTATTTTGTGTTTTGTTTTTTTTTTGTTTTTTTTTCTCCTCCAACTTTGAACACTCTCCTGCCCCACTTCCTGTTACTGCAGGCAGGAATGTTTAGCAACAGCTAGAAAACGCACGGTGCCGTTATGGCCTCTTCGTCGTTCGTCTCTCAGCGCCAGCTGCTGTGGGTTCAGGTTGACACCCTGAAGTGCAAGGGGCGCCTCCTGCTCCTCCTTGGTCTTCCTCCCGCCCGTGGGTGAGAAGTGACGTGATGGGGAAACATCACGGAGAGGAGAGGAGAGGAGGGGGAAATCCCTAGTCAAATCTCAGAAAAGCTAAATGGGTGAAAAACAAAAGTGTGTCTCCCCTAACTGCTAATCGTGAAGTCGTGTTGTTATGGCGACAAGGGTACAAAAGAAGATGTTGGCTGTGAGAATACAGGCGTGCGTTCCTTATCTTTAAATCACCTTGAACTGGTGCAGGTGTGATCGATCCACAGGTGAGTCCCGGCCCGGGTGACCCAAGCAGGGGGGGCGGTTGAAACCTGAACCAACCCGAAACTCATGTTTTGAATGTATAAAAAAAGATGCCCCTTTTATGTATTCTGTGTATCATGTGTAGATGTATATGTGCAGGGTTTACTTTAGTTCTGTTTTTGTGTTTGTTTGTGTGTGTGTGTGCGTGAGAAAACTGGTATGAACACTTGACACGCAATGTTACACAACTGCCTTACAACCTGCGTACTACAGTACGGTTATTTTAAAATAAAGTCAAAATATTATAACTTGATTCTACCTTTTGCCCATGTCATTGGGTCGGTGTGATGTATCAAACTGATATTTGTTTTTGCATCAAAAAGATATGTGAGTGTGTGTGTGTGTGTGTGTGTGTGTGTGTGTGTGTGTGTACACGCATGGGAGAGAGGGGGGGGGGGGTTGCTTTAGAAAAATCTCCAGATTTTGGAGAAAGACTCAGCCCTCAAGCCAGAGGGGTGTATAGCCTAAATCTAAATATAGCAGCTCAAGCGCCCCCATTGATGTGAGTAATATAACAACTTGGTCTTGGCCTTGGCCACCCCCACCACACCCAGAAAGTGTTGGTAGAGAGAAGGCCACACCCACCAGGGAACGTATTGACATCATGGCTCAAACAAGGAAAGCATTGTAAAGGCCCCCCCCCCCCCAAAAAAAATGTTATGATATCCACTCTCCAATGCCACTGGTTTTTCCCCTTTATTATTTTAGCCAAGAGGTAGGACTGTTATGAGATATATGTTTCGCTTTATTTTCTAACATTGTTTCGTGTATATATTCTTTTTTTTTGCGTTGGGGAAGAATCTACACACGTTTGACATATGTCTGACCTAGGAATATCTTAGCCTCCCAGTAAATAACGCTTAAGTAGAGGGACGACCTTTAACCCCTTTCTTTTTAATTAATTACAATTGAGCAAATGCACAAAGAAGACCGGGTTTCAGATGGAATTAGTTCACAATTGCCACATCTACGTCCTAAGTACACACACACTTAAGCGCAATAACGTCAACAAACACAAGGGGTTTTGGAAGACGGTGTGTGAGAAGGTTTACAAAAGACACAGAAAGACACCGAGAACCTGCGGAGTTGCATAGAAGGCGTTTCCAGGCGCAACGGTAGATATGAACGCTCTCATTGGATATCGGATGCGTTTACGTACTTCAAATCCCCCGCCGATTGGTCGATTTTAACATCCGTTACTTTTTCCTCTTTATTCATTGGCTCCGGTGAGTGTCAATCAAAGCGCGCTCTTGCGTGGCAGGAGCGTTTGGCGAGCGCATCCATTCCCAGGAAGCAGCAGCAGCAGTGCTTGTTTTATTATAGAGAGGGGAAGCCTCGTATTTCGAGGTCAGGGTATTTCCAAAGGAGGTCAAAAGAGATTATTAGGTTATTCTACGGCAGCCTCCCGTCACTGCCGAGCGTCTATGTCTAGTCGTCGCTTTCCCTAACTCAATATGGACTCTTTGGTGGGCAGTTGTGCGGCAGGCTTTAGCGGTTAACTGGACCAACCGTTCTCGGGAACGCACAGTTTGCCTCAAATCGGGCAGAGAAAAAACGTTTTTCATTTTCCACTAAAAACGTGGGCTGGCTGCCAGCCAACCGTCAACTCTGGAGCAGGACACGGAGGTAGGTGTTTAAAGACCAACAATGTCCAACAACATTGTTTATGGTGTGCGGTGGTTGGTGTTGTGTTCATGCGTGTTGAACCTGCCGGGGACGCGGGGGGAATGTCAATAAACAGCACAGACAGCCCAATGCTCCGAAACGGCTTCGTTACTCAATAACTAACCAAGCAACTTGTGTGACCTGTCCTCGAAGAACTACGTTTTAATGTCTCTCTCTCCCCCCTTCCACCCCCCTGGCCGCAATATGATTGGCAAGGTTGTCTATTTTGGAGGAAGTTATTTGTGATGGAGTCGGGAAGCTTTATTCTTTGGCCGTCCTGACGTCCATAGATTACATTTCCATAGACCCACTGTGATCAGTCATGGATGATAACCGGTTGCTAAACCCGTCCGCGGTGCTGTCAGCCGCCGTGTGTACCGTGGGGTCGATGCTTTCTCATCTGTCATCGGTGTGCCTGCGCTTTTGTGTCCACGGGTTCAGACCCAGTCTCCCTGGGTTCAGACCCATCCTCACGGTTAAACCCATAGGTGCTGTTTGACTGTGCTGTTCCCACCCTATACAATGCATGTGTTTTTTTTCTTTTTCAGTTTCGGCAACAACGGGGGTTGTTGAAAGCCATACATATATGGTGACATCATAATGACACCACTAAACTTAACTTAACAGTGGACAATATTTTCACACAATATTATACACGGTATTCGTGAACAGCATGACTCAATGATATGGCAAACGTTTGTCTCGTCTCCGTTTGCAGGTGTTCAGTCGATCAGTGTATGGAATGAATATCACAAACCTCCTTGACTAGTTATGTGACTAGGTAGAACGATGAACCGGAGTTCATATATTATACAGATGAGGTTGATACTCTTTAAGTTAACGTGTCCTCTCAGCCAGTCTTTACCCGTCACTTCAGTCTATTGGTGACTCGGTGTGTCTCTCTCTCTCAAAGCAAAGCGATTAACATTGATCCCAGAATAATAGATGGACCAACGACCAGTGCTTCCCCTGTGACAATGTCCCCTCTACCGTCATCTCTGAGTCATCAACTCAGTTTACAATAGAGTCCGATAGAATAGATCGTCCAGTGTGTACAATGTATGTTAATCGGCTGGATGACACACACACACACACACACACACTATACATTATCACACACTAAATTAAGTCAAGAACAATAACACTGTCCTGTATTGCATGCACTGTATGGAAACATGAGGCAATCTTGTCAAGGCCCATATAAGGCCTATGGTGGGTCTGCCCTCAGCTTCAGATGGCTATTCAAATATGTAGGCTTTGCTGTGTCATTCAGCATCACGGTTTTCAGAGTATTAGCCAGTTATGTGGTTAGGTTAGAATATGTAGTTAGTCTTTTCTCGAGGAGTGCGGATATGCAGTGAGAGGATTTTTGTGTGTGTGTGTGTGTGTGTGTGTGTGTGTGTGTGTGTGTGTGTGTGTGTGTGTGTGTGTGTGTGTGTGTGTGTGTGTGTGTGTGTGTGTGTGTGTGTGTGGTGTGTGTGTGTGTGTGTGTGTGTGTGTGTGTGTGTGTGTGTGTGTGTGTGTGTGTGTGTGTGTGTGTGTGTGTGTGTGTGAGATATTTGTCCGTCTCCCCCTTGACAGCTTTGCAGCCTGTTCGTCTTAAATTCATACTCTATTATTAGGCCAGAATTTGCTTAATATATCTACAAGATGCCATGTTCTTGGAGACCTGGAAGATGAATGAGGGTTCCTCTCACTTTCCCTCTGTTTAAATAGCACGTCTGTCCCTGTCTGTCTTAGACTTTGAACTTTGACCTCACTGTAAGCGGTGGATCGTCTCTTTACACTAACGGTAAACGGTTCATGTTGTTTCTGTCCGCAATTTCATGGGCTCCCGAAAGGCCCTATGAACTTCCAAGAGATGGAGTGGCAGTCAGGAAGTGTCTCGGGGCTTGCTCATTGATTGCCGGGAAACGAGAGGGAGAGGGAGAGTGGGCAAATGCTAGACTAGACATAACAATCTAACTGAACTTCCCCGCTCGCGTTCATCTCTCGCCACGGCCCATCAATCCTTTGTGCCCGCGGTGATGTAACGCGCCCTTGTTCAGAGATGGTCTTCGCCCCGCCCGTCCCTGAATGTCTCAACGCTTACCTCCTTTGTCTTCCGTTTGTCTTACGTACCGTTCCACTGGTCTTGTGAGCTCACCAATTGCTTGTTTAAACGGAGACTTGTCGATACTTGTGGATTGAGATGCCGGAATATTATGCTGTACAAAGTAGAGCGCGGTGTGAATTGAACTGTTGTGTTGTTGTTATTGTTATTGATTTGGGAATTAGTAGGCTTTTGGTAGTTCTGTTTTCCGAGGTGATGGAAGTTGTGGTTTGGTGGTTTTGGTCACGCCGTCTCTTCTTTCGGTCGGTCTTGTCTATTTCTCTTGCGCTCTCTCTCTCTCTCTCTCTCTCTCTACTTCCTCCATTGTCCCTTATTTGGTATAATATACTCGAATGTACATGGTCAACACACATGAACACAATGAACCAACCCCAGCAGCCCCAAGTCACATAAACTACTATCCTCCAGACAGGACTAGTGCTGCTGTTGGCCTTCAGTACATCATGAGGCTAGTTACGTGTCCTAATTATACACCTCTCCAACCACTAGCATTGACTGTGGTATTGAAGTATTCTTGGTAAACTTGGAGTGTGAGAGTGTGTGTGTGTGTGTGTGTGTGTGAGGGAGTGTGAAGGCCTCTGAACTGTTCCTGTCCCCTCTCAAGTGCCCAACTAACTATCCTCTGTTTGTTCTGTGGTTGTGTTGTTTACCCGTTTGTTTGCTCGATTCCAGGATAGCATGGCCATGACGGGAGAGACGACGACCACGACGGCGGCAGCAGCCACCCTGCCCATGAGCAACCACACGCGAGAGCGGGTGACGGTGGCCAAGATGACGCTGGAGAACTTCTACAGCACCCTGCTCACGCAGCACGAGGAGCGGGAGACGAGGTGGGCGCCGCCGCCGAACGCTGCAGCGCTTAACGGAGGGGGGGGGGGCTAGCCTCCTAGCGGCTAATGATTTTCACGTGGGGTTTATCTATCCAAGGTCCTTTTGCATTGCCTTGCTTTAACCGCACCCAAATTCCTACCTACCTGATCTAAAAATGGTGTTCAACCTTGTCAATAATGTCTCCGCACGACCTAAACTTGACCATCCCCAACCTAATGACCATATTGTCCATCTGTAAACTTAAATGTAAGCTTGAGCTAAGAGCAACCATCTCTTACCTCAAACCATCTCCAACCTACGGATGGATCAAACATGTCCTCTTACGACCCCTCCATATGCGGCTCTCACCTTAGGAAAAACTGACCACTTCAGTTTCTGCTCTCCAGTATTTCCTGTCATCCGATCCTTGACGTATCCTATTCCATCTAAAGCCTCTCCCCATAAGGCTGCATTAGCAACACCCATTTCTCAATATACTATTCAATGTCCAACTGCATACACACTCATACACTTTAGGGAAGTTCAGTAGTTGTGGCAAAGAGTCCGACTGGAACCTTGGGCTAAACATACAGTAGTCACATGGTTGCGGCACTGCAAGCTAAATCCCACTTACTCATCACTTACTCAAAGTGATGAGCAAGTGTGATTTATTTTAAAGTGATTATTTATTTATTTTAGACTTTTAACTTTTTATTTTTAAAATGTTTTATTTTTGTGTTCTGTGTTTTGTTTTTTTTCCTCCACCACAGGCAGAAGAAGCTTGAGAAGGTGATGGACGATGAGGGTTTACTGGATGACGAGGTATAGTTCTTCAGTTTGAACGGTACTGTGTTTATGTGTGTGTGTGTGTGTGTACGTATATTCACACATTTATATTTCCATTACAATTTTCGATTCTTTTCTTTTTCGGTTGTCCATTGCAGAAGGTGATGCGGCGGTCCCAGCACGCCCGTAAGGAGACGGAGTTCCTGCGGCTTAAGCGGACACGCCTCGGCCTGGACGACTTTGAGTCGCTGAAGGTCATAGGTCGTGGGGCTTTTGGAGAGGTACCAGTGTTTGTTCATTCTTTTTATTTTATTTTTTGTATTTATTTTATAGATTGTATAGATTTTTCTGAAACAAAAGCCGCTCCATCTCGGCTACGGCCATTTAGATGTTTTACATTCAGTGCGTTTGGCAGATGCACTTATCTGGAACGACTTACAAGTGAGGACGAGAGCAATCACATCGTATAATCAATATGTGAGAAACTATAGAAATGCAAACTGCTGTGCAAGCAACTTTCTAAAGTCACCGGAGAGAGAGAGAGAGAGAGAGAGAGAAAAGAGAGCAGCTACAGCAATTGAAACACGGGTTCTATTTGGCCATAACTGCCAAGTTTTTTATTTGATGGTTTTATAGTTTATATTCGGTACATTCACTTTATATTCAGTACATCTGTTAAACTACTGAGGTTTGATGGAAGCATTAAACGATTTTTAATGACAACCGTTGGCTTAATTTGCTGTTTATGACCTCCTGGCCGGTGAACGAGGCTCACCACCCCGTTCTCCTTCTTGTCAAGTTGTAATAAATTAGTCGCTGACCGTTTGTCGCCCCCCCCCCCCCCCCCCCTTGCAGGTTCGCCTGGTCCAGAAAAAGGACACGGGACACATCTATGCCATGAAGATCTTGCGGAAGGCTGACATGTTGGAGAAGGAGCAGGTGTTTTGACAGTATTGTTATGTTTTAGGAAAGACTAGTACGCCACAACCAAAGATGGCCGGCAAGTTCAATGCATCAAAGCAAGAGAAACTATTGACTATTTATTTGTCTTGTATTGTCTTTACATTTACCTAATGTTGAAAGTCTCATCCTAATTAAACACATCCGACCTTCTTCACAACGCCATGGATTTCATGATCAATTCTTGCTTTTGTGCAAACCAAGCCTAAGTGATTTAATAGAGAAGTACTTACAGGCAATTCAAATAGTGCGTCAAGGATTGGCTACAGGTAGACTGTCGCCATTGGGGATCCAAACCCAGTACCTCTCAGTTGTGTATGTATCTGAATGTCTGGATCTCCGTACGCTATTAGATAATTGTTGGATCATTGATTTCCCATGGCAGGTGGCTCACATCCGTGCCGAGAGGGACATCCTGGTGGAGGCTGACGGAGCGTGGGTGGTGAAGATGTTCTACAGCTTCCAGGACAAGAGGAACCTCTACCTCATCATGGAGTTCCTGCCCGGAGGTGAGCCCTTTGTTTGGGTTATGGGCAGTTACTATTGAAGTAATATGACTATTATAACCGTTGAATTTATATATTTGTATCACAGGGCGGGAATGGGTTTGGGTTATGTTTTCATTTAAAACTGTGCAAATACGCTCGATAGGGGCTCTCGACAAAGCTTTATCTGTATGTCTGTTTGTCCACTTGTCTGTCTGGCCACTTGTCTACTACTTTTCTTGTCTAATGCAATAAATATTATTATATAAATAATATATTGTATAAATATTTGCTTAAAAGGTTCATGTGTGACGGTTTTTATTAGTTGACAAATCCCATTCTCAGAGATTTCCACCACAAATATAACACAATAGGCAGAAATCTCATACCACAAGATCACAAATCAGTCCTGCATTTGTCATGTTTCTGTTTCCTCCTGTCGTCCTTCTCATCCTCCTCTTGTGATCAGGTGACATGATGACCTTGCTGATGAAGAAGGACACCCTGTCCGAGGAGGCCACCCAGTTCTACATCGCCGAGACGGTGCTGGCCATCGACTCCATCCACCAGCTGGGCTTCATCCACCGAGACATCAAGCCCGACAACCTGCTGCTGGACTCTCGGGTCAGCGCGTAACACGGCACACGGCCTCCTTATTCAATCGACTTGGGAGCAAGGGAGGCTGAGGGCCATCGACGCGTCCAACCAAAATTGAGCGTGGCTATAGATAACATCAGGACGGCACATAAGATAGTTTCTATAAACAACAACAATAACTGGACTGGACTGAAGTGAAGAGTAGGGAGTAGAACACACGCACACGCGGTATCAAATATCACCTACATATGTATTTAGAACCAAGAACACGCAATAATTCATGACATGTTGTATGAGTGTGCATCAATGCTCACACGTACCGTGGAGTTTAACATTACTACTGCTACCTACTGCACACGTCGTTTGATCCAAACTCTAAAGTGGATGTTGTTGTTGTTCTGTCTTTCCCCTCT
This sequence comes from Muraenolepis orangiensis, assembly GCA_027704905.1. NCBI lineage: Eukaryota > Metazoa > Chordata > Actinopteri > Gadiformes > Muraenolepididae > Muraenolepis > Muraenolepis orangiensis. Next base: position 8,584,600 of record CM051022.1, on the reverse strand, counting down.
AGGGCCACGTCAAGCTGTCTGACTTCGGTCTGTGTACTGGACTCAAGAAAGCCCACCGCACCGAGTTCTACAGGAACCTCACGCACAACCCTCCGAGCGACTTCTGTGAGTTCACTAGAAATACTGTATGAGCAGAGCTGTGCAACGCTTTTACTTTGTTAACGGACCCCTGTTTCACCACCAGGTGTGAGTGTGATTAGCCATTATAAAGCTGTTTTTCTAAATTGTCATGTGACTAAAATTGCCATTGACTGAATCACAGTGGAATGTCTACCCAGATGATGATGTAGGATTGGATAAGTCTGCCAGTTGGTGCAGTCCACTGAGTTGGCTGGTAGACTGATTTATCAATCAATTTTAGTCACAATTTTGAAACTACACTCACACCTGTTGAAATGTTAGAGGTACCCTTAAAATGCTATTTGGCTTTTGAGTGGATAGTGTTTCTTAGTTTTACTGACTTTCTGTTTTGTTTTATTTAAATCCACAGCCTTTCAAAATATGAACTCTAAGAGGAAAGCAGAGACTTGGAAGAAGAACAGGAGGCAACTGGTAACACAAAAAAAAAAAAAGTCTCAACGGGTATATTCATCTGATGGGGAGTTCTGCGGTGAACTAGACTGTGAATCAGCCTCACCTCACCTCTTCTTGCCCGTCTCCTCCTCTCCCATCCCTTGTGTCCCTCGTCCTCCAGGCCTACTCGACGGTGGGGACACCAGACTACATTGCCCCGGAGGTCTTCCTCCAGACGGGCTACAACAAGCTGTGTGACTGGTGGTCACTGGGGGTCATCATGTACGAGATGCTCATTGGTAAGGAGGGGAGAGAGGGGGAGAGAGAGAGACTGTAGGATTAAGTCGTGGTTCTCCCAGATGGACTCCCAGCCTAAATGTACTGGTGTCCGCAGCCTAATCTGTTGTAAAGCATCCCTGACCAAGCAGCCACCACCCATACCTGCTCATTATTTCAGATGACGTGTACCTGAAACTCCATGTATTCAATGTGTAGCTTTGGATAAAATTGCTCTGGTGAAGTGACAAGTATAAGTAGTTGGTAGTTAGACAGGCAGACTGACACTTAGCTATCTTGCTTCATGGCTGAACTATTCCTGGCTATCTTTCAAGGAAGGCCTGGTTATGCTCCAAACGCATACCTCAAATATTAACAGGATGACATCGGAGGGAAAAGAGGGAGAGGGTTGACTAGACTAAATACTGTGTGTGTGTGTGTGTGTGTGTGTGTGTGTGTGTGTGTGTGTGTGTGTGTGTGTGTGTGTGTGTGTGTGTGTGTGTGTGTGTGTGTGTGTGTGTGTGTGTGTGTGTGTGTGTGTGTGTGTGTGTGTGTGTGTGTGTGTGTGTGTGTGTGTGTGTGTGTGTGTGTGTGTGTGTGTGTGTGTGTGTGTGTGTAGGCTACCCTCCGTTCTGCTCTGAGACCCCCCAGGAGACTTACAGGAAGGTGATGAACTGGAAGGAGACTCTGGTCTTCCCCCCTGAGGTGCCCATCTCAGAGCGGGCCAAGGACCTGATCCTCAGGTGTGTGTGTGTGTGTGTGTGTGTGTGCTTGTGTAACTCATTGTGGTGTCAGGGGTTCTGACGGGCGGTTCTGCTTGTAAAGCGGTTCTAATGTGGGCTCTGCTCTGGTCTCTCAGGTACTGCACGGATGCAGAGAACCGGGTCGGCGCTGTGAGTGTGGAGGAGATAAAGGGCCACGCCTTCTTTGAGTCGGTCGACTGGGAACACATCAGGTGACGTGTCCGTCTGTCCCTCTCTTGATGGTTGTGAATTAACCCTTTCTCTTGTTGGGGGACAGTGCACAATATTGTACCAGAGTTGGCTGCAACCTCATTTACATCTGTGGTCCCCGGGTGGGAGTTGTAAATGCCACAAGCCACGAACATTTAAATGAAACGCATTACATTATATCAAGACAAAGAATACAATTGAATAGTGTCGGGAATTACGTTTACAGAATTGAAATACATAAACATTTGACATACAGTACATTTTATACATTGTATGATTATACTAATTATACCGATACAACTCTAGAGCAGAACACTAATAGTGGTTGAGGTCTGGTTTTCCTTTAGCCATTTCTTCACGCATGATTTAATGTGTGATAAAGTAGTGCTCTCTCTGGTATTTACTGGCAATGTGTTCCATAGCTGCCTGACTAGAAAGCAGCCTGGCTACCTTTTGCGAACCGACATGTTATGCAACAGCTCCCCCTTGTGGGGGCTCTTTCTTAGATGAGCGCCCTTGTGTCGTTTGACAGATTGCCAAATTGGAGGTGTGGAAGTATTTTTACAAATGTACCCCCTCCAAAGTAACTTTTTCAACCAAGTACACCGTTCACCAGCACAAATAGATTGCTGGGTGAGGTGGAAAGATTATAAATTAATATAAATAATGTATGTGCATATTATTTGGTGAAGATGGACATTAAATGGGTGTTAATACTCAGGTTTTAGTGAAAAACATGGGCTTCGCTTATGAGTTTTGTCATTCATTGGAAAGATTTCCAGAACGTGTATGCTAGTATTCAGATGCACTTAATATTACAATTTTAAGTACCCCCTGAGATCCTTCAAAGTTTAGAAACCACTGGTGTAAAGTAAACCAACATTAGACATAAACATTTAATTCAATTTTTAATGAAATTATGATCTGCTAGCCCTGTTATACAATTATATGCATTTATTATTCTTTCAGGTTTACTACCAAAAAAAATTAAGCGTTTATTTTTTCATTTCCTTTGCCATCTGAGCAAGGTTATATTGTTTAGTCATTCGCAAGAGTTTCTTTCCGTTTGTCATGTTTTCCCAATAAACGTTTAAATCACCTAAAACAATGAATTCCTCAGCTAAACTAATGCCTTTGAAATGTGATGAATGCCCGAAACACAAATACAGGACACATGAGAGGATAGTGTTACGGTAACGGCCAACCAAGTGTCCTATAGGCATATCAAATCTAAATTTGAGTCGATGAGTTTCTCAACGTTGTCTCTTTTTAGCGGTAATACTTATTATTGTTTGAAATGCGATAGCGAATCCTCTGGGCTTGGTCTCCGTGTCCCATCACCATGTAATTAAGTTTGAAACGATGCAATGTCATGCTTCTTTCATCTGCGGTTGTACCGTTTTAAGTGGCAGCATCCGTTATTTTCCGAGCTCTTGGGTCGCGATGTTCGCCGACCATTCGTCTCTTAGCTGTTGTCAACCCTTTTTACCGTGGTTTCCGTCCTTGGCTCTGTCTTGTCAATGGTTGCTCTTTTAAACTTTTAAACTAGCAGTATAGCTCAGGAGGGTAGAGTGATCGCCTCACTCCTAGCAAAAACTGTCGAGGTGTCCTTGAGCAAGACACCCTAACCGCTCCTGACGTGCCGGCTGTCTCCTTGCATGGCTGACTCCGCCGTCGGTGTATGAATGGGTGAATGTGAGGCTTGACTTTATATTTATATTATATATTTATTTATATAGCGCTTTGGATAAAAGCGCTATATAAAAGCATCATTACCATAGGCAAGGTGACCAAAGTAGTTGCATTAGTGTCCTATAGATTCTAGTGCCTACATCGTTATTTATAATCATGTTTTATTTGTATGCTATTGTGTCATGTGTCGTGTGTCGTTCTTCTAATGAACCTGTTGATTGTTTACAGGGAGCGACCGGCGGCCATATCTATCGAGATCAAAAGTATTGATGACACCTCAAACTTCGACGAGTTCCCAGAGTCTGATATTCTCCAGCCCGGTGCGTCCCACACACACACACCTAACCAAACTTAATTTTGTTAACCAAATAATTAACAACTCCAACAGGATACAAGTAGCTCTGATAAATGTTATAATAACCACAATTCTTTATTAATATTTTGTTCCATTTATTGTTTTTATTAATATTGGAAGTAACACAAGGTTGGAGGTTGTTTTGGAATCAAATTTACAGACCAAATCTATTTGGTCTACCTATATTATTGAAAAGCAGTTTTGCGTTCAGGCTAACATGGTGTATGTCGCCCCCATGTGGTGACAGGATTAATAGCGTCTTATAACTTCTAAAATGTTTTATTTATTTTATTTTATTTTTTAGCAACCAACGTTACGGAGCCAGACTTCAAGTCCAAGGACTGGGTGTTCCTCAACTACACCTACAAGCGCTTCGAGGGCCTCACCCAGCGTGGCACCATCCCTAACTACATGAAGGCCGGAAAGGCTTGAACCCCACCCCACCCCACCCCACCGCACCCCACCTCCCCAGAGATCACAGACTTATCACGGACACAGGGTTCGGGGGCTTGTCCAGCCCCTCTTTCGCTGGTGCTGGCCACAATCTTAACCCAAACCCAAGCCACCAATAGGCATATTTTTTTTCACTTGACCTAGTCTCATCCCTCCCTCCCTCCCTCGCTCGATCGCATTGCAGGAGCGCTAACGCCGCAGTACCTCGGTTAGCTTTGGTTTTTGTCAGGGTCAAACATGGCGTCAACGACGTCGTCTTCACTCACATCTCTGTCCGTCTCAGGCTAGGTAACATTGTAACCAATAACCGCTGCATGTAAGGGGCCATAAATGAAGCTTCAGGTTGGCACAAGGGTGAATGACCAGAATGAGAATGTTCAAGATGTAAAGTTTGTCTTTCGAGATTTCCCTCTTCGCGACAACGCATTTTAAGTGAAGAGAATCCGCTGTGGCACAAATTACATTTTGTCTCGGTGTCAAAGTGTTGTTGCCAATTTGGCCAACTTGTTTAGGTCAATATGATTTGTGTCAAGGTAGTAACATGCCAACCTCATTGCAGTCCTGCACCAAGATCAAGGTTAGAGTTGGCTCTGCTTCTCTTCGTTAACAGGTAGACGTTGTCAATCCAAAATAACCGTATCCAGGTTCCTTCCCGTTTCAAAATGATAGTCGACCGGTTCCTTTTGTGTTTAAAAATAATTGTATCCAGGTGCTGTTTTAAAATAACGGTATCAAGGCAAGGTTCCTTTTCTGTTCTCAGAATGAATGTTCTACTGGTTCCTTCATGTTTCAGAATAGTAGTCGACGGGTTCCTTCATGTTTAAATGTAATAGTTTACAGGTTTTTTTCATATTTCAAAATAATAGTCACCTCTACAGGATCCTTCCTGTTTCAAAATAATGTTCTTGGAATCGGTGTAAGAGCCAATCACACAATCCTAGCTCAATTACAAAAGAGGGGGAAAAAAGTGCCTTTAAGAGTAAATATTGAATCTTAAATTATACTGGTTAGTACTAATCGTGTGGCTATGGATAGTCCCCCCCCCCCCCTCCCTCCCATCACCACCACCAACTCTTCCAATAGTTTAGCCTCACCTTAGTGGGGCTTCCCATAGTTCAGGACCAGGATTTAAAGTCCCCTTGAAATGATCAAATCCAAAACAAATATCTTCATTAGTACCTCATATGCTCACATTAGCAGTCTGCTAATCTGCTAATCTGCAAAACTAAAACGGTATCCTGGGCACTGTGTATGAACACACGCTAACAAACTCTTTAACTACTGACCAAAGAAATGTCACGCTGACCCCCCCCCCCCCCCGGCCCAACCTATACGTGGGGTACGTGTGGCTATAGCCCTCGTGTTGAAGACTCCTATTTTAAAGAATAGTAAGCAGAGAAAGCAGCAGGCGTTTTTGAAAAGTGGCAACATTACAAAGGAGAACCTAGAGTTCCTTACTCACGATGTTGACCGAGACGACATTCTTGCTTGTAATGATTTCCTCCCCGTAACATAAAGCGTTTCCCGCATGAATACAGAGAATCGGTGAAAGTCGACATACAGCGGAAGTTATTCCCCCCCGCGTGTCACTTCCTCTGCACGTGTGCTACTGAGGCGGCAAACCCATTGGTTGTCTGATTAGAAACTACCTTGAGGAGGGCGGGGTTGGTGGTTGAGGGGGGAGGGGGGGGGGGTGTTTCAGGGTTAGCCTATTATGGTATTACTGTGTTCTTAAAACTACCTTTTACTTCAGAACGTGTGTGTGTGAGAGAAAGAAAGTGTAAAGTAAGGAGTGTGTGTGTGAAAGAAAGTGTAAAGTAAAGAGTGTGTGTGTGAAAGAAAGTGTAAAGTAAGGAGTGTGTGTGTGAAAGAAAGTGTAAAGTAAGGAGTGTGTGTGTGTGTGTGTGAAAGAAAGTGTAAAGTAAGGAGTGTGTGTGTGAAAGAAAGTGTAAAGTAAGGAGTGTGTGTGTGAAAGAAAGTGTAAAGTAAGGAGTGTGTGTGTGTGTATATCATGGGAGGAGAGGCTGGCTGAATGAATGGAAGTAGGGCTCGAGGCCTGCTGCTTGCTGCACTGTTTGCCGCAACTCCAAGGAGCTTTTGTTTGGGAATGTAGAGCGGATGTTTGAGGAGGCGCAATGAACAATCTAGAGAAGCGTGGTTTGGAACGACTGCGTTTTTTGAAATCGTATAGGGTCTATAGAGAAATGGCTGCTGTGTGTATGTATTCATTGGTGAGGGCAGACGTATACCTTAATTCATGAGGGTGAAGAAGTGAAGTGTTGTTGGTGTTACTCGGAGCGGGTAAAATATTTACCTGTGCGTCTCGTCTGTGTCTGCGAGACCACCTGTTGTTGGGCGTCTTGTTGGGAGGTCATATGTTTTACTGGTTCACGTGTCAGTCCTGCTTTCCTGATCTCGGATGATTTCTTTCTATCTCTTTGAAGAAGAAGATGACTACTTCGAAAAGCCATTCGTGTGTCATGTTGTGCCCAGTGGGGCTAAAAAATGTAATTGGGCCAAGCAGTCTCTCTCTCTGTCTGTCTCTGTCTCTCTCTCTCTCTCTCCTCAGTCACTCACTCACTCTGTGTATTAACATGTTCCTCGATTTAAGTGTCCAAGTGTTTATTTACTGTATATTCCTGATCCTATGCTGTTGAATGAATGCAGCCTCAGTTAACGGCAAAGCTATACTAAGCAGTTAGTGGAAGCTAATTTAAAAAGCGTGCAGAGGGACCCCATGCAAACACTGGCAACCTCAAAACCCCCCATTCTATTCCACATATTTCACTGACTCCTCGTATGCAGGTTCATGTGTTAGATTGGTTGTTGTTGATAGAAGACCTATTGTTCATTATACCGCGTATGAACTGTTGGCTGAGTGTGGCTGAACAGGGTTTTTTTTGTTCATTAAACTGGCACTGTAAAAGAGCAGTGGCTGGCTAGGAGCACCTGCATTGTCTGGGTTGCCATTTAAGTAGACATCCCCCTTTTACATTCTACCATCAAGTGTTTTTTGTTTTTTTGTGTATTTGTTATTTTAGTGTATTTTGTGTAACCACGTGTACATACTGTTTTGAAGTCAAGACGTAGCGCATAGTGAGCAACATTGCAGAGACGGCCATTAATATATATTCACATTTTGTTGAGAGTTTAGTTTCTTTGTTCATAAGACTGATGACGATATTAAATATGTTTTATCTCTTCAAAGCCAAACCTTTCTGTGTGTGTGTGTGTTTATTGTCTATGGATAACTGCAAGCGTTATTCACTTTATAAGTGAATGACATAAATAATGTCGATAATACCAAATAACAACAAAAGTATATATTCTGTAAGGGAATATGCTTCAATTTAAGGGAATAAACTATGCACTTATCAGAGATATTAAATAAACTAAAACACACAAACAAATCTTATATGTAATCTGAGGCTCCAGTGTTCGTTTCCTAATTACTAAATAGTGTTTTGTTGTTTTGTTTTCCTCCACACTAAGCATGTGAGTGTATGACATTACTGATCACCAGTTTTATTCATTTCATTTTGCGGTTTTTATTTATATTTTATTTAGGTGTGTGTGTGTGTGTGATCATCAGCGGCGGCGGCACGTGACGGTTAAATTGTATAATATATACATTATATAGGTCACCGCCGTCGTCGAAAAACGTGCGTAAAGTCTCGGCAGAGGTCTCCAATTATACACTGTGTGTGTGTGGCGCCACTGATTCCCCAGCAGCAGGTAACGGGTTGATGAGGTTGCCTCGTCGTTGGGCTGAATAAGTGGTGTGTCCTCTGAACGGCATTGTGTCTCTCCTCCTCACCCCCCCCCTTCACCCCCTCCCACGCAACACTCATCTCCCTCCATCCACGCATTTGAGGGAGGAGGAGAGGCGTAGAGAGGTGAGGGGTGTGTGGAGAAAAAAAAAGTGAATTATACTACCACTTCTTACTAGTTCTCTCCGACACTGCCACCTCTCTCGCTCTCGCTCTCTCTATCTCTCCATAGCATATCTCCTCTCTCGTATACCCCCCCATCCTGCCACACGGAGCCGGGCTCGGCCACAGCAGCGGCTCCAGCCATGGCTGCACAGGACGCGGGAGGCAGCGACCTCGGAATTTACGGGACGGCCGAGAGTGATGGAGCAGGTAGGTGACCATATTGGTCCAAAAGGCAGGACCATCCCGTCAGATAGGGGACGATCCAGGCTGATCGATCCAGGCTGATCGATACAGGTCCGGTCCGACAGCGTGTGCGCACTGCTGGCTGCAAGAAGTGAAGCAACCTCACCGGTAGATTCGATTCTAATGTATTGTCATTGCACATCACTGCAAGTACAGTACATCAAAAATAAGTTTAGCATCTAACGTGTGTGTGGGTGTGGGTGGGTGGGTGGTATTATGTGCCGGGAAGGAACAGATGGAGAGAAGCTGTTTCCACACTTTTTTTATTTATTTTTTCTAAAGAATTTCGGAACCCATTTGGTTGGGTGGAAACTAGGTCAGTAGATCAGTGGAGCAAACTCAGGGGGGGGGGAGGCTGTATTCAGACGTACAGACTAAAGGTATTCTTTAAAGAATACAAACATGCCAATCGTGTACAAAGCACAGGATTATTGTGCCCAAATAGGCTGTGGATTATGACGTTTTTCAAGATGGGCTAACCCACATTTGTATTGCGTTTTGAACGGCGCTTTGCAATCGTCATCTTAACTTAAAGAAGCATCTTAATTGTCTTCACTTGGAGCAATTTGTATCGCGATCTTAACTTCCAACATCGCATCTTTATCTTAACTTCCAACATCGTATCTTTATCTTTACTCAAAGTACTGTATCGTTATGTTCACTTAAAGCATCGTATCTTTATCTCAACGTCATATAACGTAACGTATAACGTAAGGGTGACCCCCAACGATGGAGACCCCAGCACGTGTTCTCTGAGTTATACAACTACACAAGTATCTAATAGGTCAGTCACATTTAGTGTGTGGATAACTCCAGGCAGCCTACATCGTGAGTTAGCCTGTAAGATGATCATACATTTTTTTGAACGCTTGTCTATGACTTTCAAACTTGACTTTGTGACCTGGCTATATGTAGTCGAATACTTATAACACCGCCACTGTGCTTCCTTCCCTGCTTAGAATACGATTAGATTAGATTAGATTCAAATGTATTGTCATTGCACAGCACAAGTACAGTACAGCGAAAATAATTGAAGACCTTAAGACCCTAAGACCTAAATGAATGAATAAATAAAAACATTTAAAAAATAATTAATCAATTAATTAAAACATTTGAACCTAAACAAATGTGTTTAATATTTAGTCTAAGCTACTGAGATTCGAACAGTATAGTATAGTACAGGATATGTTTATGTGGGAATAGTTGTTTTGATAGCTATTTAATATTTAGGTCAAACTTTATAATTAAGGCCACACATTTAGTCACCGGGGAAACAATTAGTAATGAATGAAGAACTGCTAGTGAACCGTTAGTTGATGAGTAACTCCTAATTAAATAGTATCGTAGCTAATGATTAATGATCTGTCATTTCAAATCACATTTTACTGAATACATTCGTATTTTAAATATCATGAAAATGTATCTTCACCATCAGGCATATTAAACAGAAACTGTAGAAATGACTTTACTAAATTAAGTTACTCCACTTAACTTTCGTAAAATTATTAATTAATATAAATTATTATCCATAAATAACCCATTAGTAGTGCTGTTCGAATGCCGTCCCTTTAGAACGTGTGCCCATCCGCAATCCATTAATGCTGTCACTTTGTTCATCAGCCTGTACTGTATATGGGGCGAGTGACACATGTGTGTGTGTGTGTGTGTGTGTGTGTGGAGGGGTGTCCTTGAGGGATATTAGAGAGGCAGTTTTGCGATGACTAAGGCAACCCATAGAGCAAGCATGAATCACAGAATGCAGAGTCACACTGACACACATCTCAGAAGCAACAGTGATGGCTGCGGGGGCGGGGGGGGGGGGGGGGTGAGTACAGTGAATGAACAAGTAATTTTCAGGTGCACAGGGAAATATATTGACCTACAGGCAAAACGTATTGACCTGCAGGCAAACCGGACACAATGCATCAGTGTGTGTGTGTGTGTTGTGTGTGTGTATATGCACAAAGTGGGCTCACGTGGGTGGAGAAAGACAGAGTGCACGTTTAGCCCCTCCTACCTTCCGTTTTTGCCTCTCAGATGTGCAGTTAGAGTCATACCCGTGTGTGCACAGTTTGCAAAGTTCTCCACCCATCACTTGTAGGTGGGACCTCACACACCTGTGAGGTCGGTTTAAAAACACACGTGTCAGGCGCAAAGTTCCAGAACGAATCAGTTATCCACTGTCCTCGCATGTATTTTCTGCTGTTGTAATCACACAATTTGTTATTTAAATAAAACACTTATGGCCCTGTCACACCTTGACGATTTAGCCAGCGTATTCAAAATTTCAAAAAAGTATCAACATTTCTCTAAAATGCTGGCATACGTCATATTAGTTATGGGTAAGTTTTGTATAAGTTAAGAGCACACTGAAGCACGCTGGTATGCATTGTAGTACGGCGAGGCCAGTGTATGGCTCATACGCTCTGCGCGCTATGCATACGTTAGACTATCGTTGGGCATAAGTTGTGAACACGCTAAGCATTCGTTGGTATTAGTTATCTATAAGTTATCGAAACGTTCCATATAAGTTACTAATACGTTATGTATAAAAACAATTCAAATAAAACATTGATAGTTCAGCGTATGCCAGCGTTTTAGACACATGTTGATACGCTGGCCATTAGAAACATTGACCAGTAAATATAGACTGTGAATCTGTGAGAATGTGTGACAGTGTTTCCAGTAAAGTTTACATTTGAATCAAGTGTGAGATTCAGCTAACTCAAACTGACCGTGTGTGGGTTTGTGTGCGTTTGTAAGTTTAACCACACCAACCTGTCCTCATCTATCGCAACTATTATCTTCTGGAAGCTGTTTTTTTTTTACCCTAGTTTTGTTCATTTTATTTTTTTCAATGACATTTTTTGAAATTGGCTGACAGGGAAATGTGGGCCACACTTGGTCAATGGTTGGGCTGGAGAATAAAAAACACATTCTTCATCCTTTTTTCATTGTTGTTTTTTCAGAATGACCGTTTGAAAAAGTATGGCACAGGAAGTAGGTCAGTTTTACACGATGAGACACAAATGGTGAGGCGAAGTGGGTTTGGGGTTATAAGGCGACAAAAAAAACCTCTGATCTGGCGCCCCCTACAGGACAGATTCATAACGGGAAAATGCTCAATGGAAAAAAAGAGGGGAAAAGATCATTTTCTAAATTGTGAAAAAATAGTGGAGCATCACAGCTGCAGTCTAAAATGGACTTCATTGTAAAATATACATTTCCTCTTATTGAGTACATATATTTTTATACAATATTCTACCAATATATTTATTTTCGAAAATGTAAACTAACTTAAAGTCTTACTGAAATAAGTAAAACAAAAACAAAACCCATTCTCTATAGTATGTAGTACTGAGTATTCAGAAATACTTTTAGAAACACTTTTAAAGTAACTAGGTTTAGTAACTAGTGCAGGCAAATATTTGATTGCAACGTGTTGAGTGATTGAGTGTCTTTTCAAACAGCTAGTATGGTACAACACCTTGTGTTGGACAAAACACACATGTTTTTCCCGATGGTCAACAATGTTGGACAAGGTTTGGCAAAGAGTGCCAACTCTTTTTTTTCCGCACCTACAACTTGTGTTATGTGGGCTAATACTTTTTTTAAGAGCTAGTCCGTTTTTTCTATTATCAATTAATTAAAAACAGGATTTAAACAATAATATGCCGTCACTATAAAGAAACTTTGGCAATATATAAACCCGATTCATTATTTTTCAATTAGCTGTAATAAATTCCTAAATTGTACAATTGACCCTCTTGTGTAAGCTCACATTGAATGTACATGGAATGCTGCGAATGTTTTTCTTAAGGCTAATCCCTCGGGGCAACCAGTAGCCATGACCACGACGCAATGCATGGCGCACTCATGGGATCACAGCCCACAGTTTCTAGTTAGCTGAAGTATAGCCACTGGCCATTTGATTTCAAGTGTAAACAAACTTTATGTTTGCTTCTTCCGTTCATTTGCTTCTTCTATCCATCCATTTAGCACCCATAGTATAGCCATCCAACCATATTTCATCTGTCTGCCATACAGCTTTCCATCCATCCATCATACATCGGTCATCCATCATCCATCTGTCCATCTGTCTTATAGCTGTCTATCCATCCATCATCCATCTCTCTTATAGCTGCCTATCCATCCATCATCCATCTCTCTTATAACTGTCCATCCATCATACATCTGTCATCCATTTTTCCATCCATCCATAAGTCTTACAGCTGTCCATCCATCCCTCCATCCATCCAACATTCATCCATCCATTTGTCATCCATGCAGCCTTCCAGGGTGGTATCAGTTCTGTGTTGATGCTTTGTCAGCCTCATCCAACACTGTGTGTGTGTGTGTGTGTGTGTGTGTGTGTGTGTGTGTGTGTGTGTGTGTGTGTGTGTGTGTGGTGTGTGTGTGTGTGTGTGTGTGTGTGTGTGTGTGTGTGTGGTGTGTGGTGTGTGTGTGTGTGGTGTGTGTGTGTGTGTGTGTGTGTGTGTGTGGTGCGTGCCTGGCCCCTCCCCAGAGGAGGGAGATAGCCAGGGGGAAGCCTCCTGGACTCCGACCTCCTGCACAGCCTCCGTCACGGCGTCTGCCGCTGAGCTGCCACGGAAACGCAAGGGAGAGGCGGACTGTTTCCAGCAGTGAGTTAACTAAAGGCTGTTCTGTTCATAACCATGTCACACACGTGGGCGTGTCCAACCCCATGTTTAGATGGATAGGTCAGCCTGCTAATTTTTGTATTTTTATTTTTTTTGGATTTTGAACATGCTTAAAGATATGATAATCAAGATTCAAGAGTCAAGAACTTTATTTGTCACCTCCACATACAGGATATGCAGGGAAATTAAAGTGGCAGTGCCTTAAAGAAAGTGGGCAAAATACAATAGAAAATCGAAAAACTACAATAAACGATGTATATACAAATATATGAAATATATAAAGTCAATGCAACAGCCGTCCGACTGAAGAAGTATTTTAGCCTGTGAGACTCCGGACTCAGTTGCGAGGTATCGACAGGCCAAGAGGATGGCAGCCTCAGCCGTAGCGGAGGCAAAGCAGCGGGTGTGGGAGGAATTCGGAGAAGCCATGGAGAAGGACTTTCAGTCGGCACCAAAACATTTCTGGCAAACAATCCGGCGCCTCAGGAGGGGGAAGCGTGGATCCATCCAAGCTGTGTACAGTAAAGCTGGGACATTGCTCAACTTTACAACTCAACATTACCTCAACTGAGGAGGTGATCGGGCGGTGAAAAGAGCACTTTGAGGAACTTCTTAACCCAACTAACCCACCCTCAACGGTAGAGACAGAGCTGGAGGATGAAGGACGACAAACATCAATCTCCCTGGAGGAAGTCACTGCGGTAGTCAAACATCTCCACAGTGGCAAAGCCACAGGGGTTGATGAGATCCGTCCAGAAATGCTGAAGGCTCTGGGTGTTGAGGGGCTGTCATGGATGACACGTCTTTTCAACATTGCGTGGAAGTCTGGGACGGTGCCTGAGGAGTGGCAAACGGGGGTGGTGGTACCCCTGTTCAAAAAGGGGGACCAGAGGGTGTGTACCAGTTACAGGGGCCGCATTATGAATTACATTACTCAGCCTCCCTGGGAAAGTCTACTCCAAGGTGCTGGAAAGGAGGGTTCGGCCAATAGTGGAACCTCAGATTGAAGAGGAACAATGCGGATTCCGCCCTGGTCGTGGAACAACGGACCAGCTTTTCACTCTTGCAAGGATCCTGGAGGGGGCTTGGGAGTATGCCCATCCGGTCTACATGTGTTTTGTGGATTTGGAGAAGGCATATGATCGGATCCCTCTGGAAATACTGTGGGGGGTGCTGCGGGAGTATGGGGTGCGGGGTCACTATTGAGGGCCATCCATTCTCTGTACTCCCAAAGCAAGAGCTGTGTCCGGATTCTCTATAGTAAGTCGGGCCTGTTCTCAGTGGGTGTTGGCCTCCGCCAGGGCCCATCCTGTTTGTGATTTTCATGGACAGGATTTCAAGGCGTAGTCATGGAAGGGAGGGGTTTCAGTGTGGTGGGCTCAGGATTTAATCGCTGCTGTTTGCAGATGATGTGGTCCTGTTTGCGTCATCAGTATGTGACCTTCAGCACTCACTGGATCGGTTTGAGTGTGAAGCGGCTGGGATGAGCATCAGCACCTCCAAATCTGAGGCCATGGTTCTCAGCAGGATACCGGTGGATTGTCTACTCCAAGTAGGGAGTGAGTCCTTATCCCAAGTGAAGGAGTTCAAGTATCTCTAGGTCTTGTTCTCGAGTGAGGGGAGGATGGAGCGTGAGATTGACTGGAGAATAGGTGCAGCGGGAGCGGTATTGGGTGCCCTTTACCGCACTGTTGTAACCAAAAGAGAACTGAGCCAGAAGGCAGAACGCAACCGACCACGGATAAGTGGTAGACGATGGATGGATGGATGGAATGCAACAGTATTTACAATGAGTTGGGATAAATATTAGTATTAGTAATATAAGTATACCATCCGGAAACAAGAAAAAATATAGAACAAAAAGATATGGTAATGTATAAATGTGTGTATGCTATACAACATACGATATATGCATATTTGTGTGTGTCTGTGCATGAGATGGGCAGTGTGTGGGACTTGGTATAATAATAAAATAATAATTATTGTGTTATTTTTATAATATGGATTAAGTTGATAATTTGTGTTTATTGGTATGAAATTTAATACGCTTTATCTAATGCTGAGAATTTTGACGGAGAATGATTGTGCATTTCGAATTTTGTTAGATTTTTGAAGCCAAAGCCTTGACTATGAGATGGGGGATGACGTAAGCAGGTAGAATTCCTTAGAAAAAACAATGTTTATTTTGTACATACAGCTGATACTGCGGCATGACCTTCATTGAACAAAACACGAAGGCTCCCCCCCGTCAATAAAGTTTCCGTTAAACGATCGCTTCAACCCTTGAAGCCTTGGGCGGCAGGCTAGCTCAGTCTGTTGGGACTTAGCTTCTGAACCGGAAGGTCGCCAGTTCTAGACCCTGAAACACCCGGGCACTCCCGGGTGTTCCCTTAAGCAAAGCACCAGACGACTACACCTCTCCCCGTGCCCTGTATATAAAAATAGCTGCGCAGTGAAACAAATGTCAATGTGTTTAATATATGTGACTTATAAAGAGGATTCAATCCTCCAGATTTTGATTTTATAAGCGGGGCTCATCGAGGCGACTGTTCTCCGATCTCTCTCTCGCCGCCAGGGAGCCTCACCGGCAGATGGAGAAGCGGAGGCGAGACAAGATGAACCACCTGATTGAAGAGCTGGCCGCCATGCTGCCCTCCTCCAGCGCCGCGCCCCGCAAACTGGACAAGCTCACCGTGCTGCGGGCCGCTGTGCAGCACCTGAAGGCGCTAAACGGTATCCGCCCGCACACCCGTCTGGCCCGATCATCGCACTGTACGTATCGATGTGCGATCCTCCTGTGTTCACGGGTGTGCTCCTGGGTCTTCTCAGCAGGTACGATGAGCACCTTCCCTGACAGTAGCGCCCGCAAGCCTTCGTTCCTGCCCGAAGAAGACCTCAAGCACATGGTGCTCAGGGTAGGTGTTCTTGTCACACTTGACGCTACCTGAGACGGCCCTCTTGAGATGTCTTGAGAAGATGCCCCTCTTGAGATGTGCTGCAAGATGCTACAGAAGATGCCCCTCTTGAGATGTGTGTGTGTGTGTGTGTGTGTGTGTGTGTCCTTGAGCGTATCGCTAGCAGCGTGAAGCCACCAAACTAGAACGAGTGGCAATGTGGTGGATCGTGCAGCCGATTTTTGTTGCCTACTTCCTCTCTTTGTCTCTCTCTATATACATATTGCTCTTTTTCTGTGCCGATATATTGCATTTTATAAATTGCATTTTTATTTTTTAACTTTATTCTATTTTTATCTATTTTTATCTTATTTTTTATAACTGCTGTCTGTCGTTGGGTATTGCACATAAGATTTTCACACCACTGCTTTATACTTTAAACTGTGAAGTGACAATAAACTTGACTTGACTCTCTCTCTGTCTCGGTCTCTGTCTCTGTCTCTCTCTCTCTCTCTCAGGCTGCTGACGGCTTCCTGTTGGCCGTGAGCTGCGACCAAGGAAAGATCCTCTTCATCTCAGAGTCCGTCTCCAAGGTCCTCAACTTCAGCCAGGTGGGAGGCCAGAATGTCATTTGCGCGGGGGGGGTTCAATTTTCAACTGCAGTGTACATTTTCTAAACAAATTTGGAATTCCGATTGTCTCGCGCATATTAAATGAACCTTTCGTGGAACACAGTCTTTTGGGTCAGACTTAGGTATACAATGAAGCAGTCTTTGTGTGGAAGAGGATCAAGGGAAACATGTTTTCCTATTTGTTGGGTTCACAGTTGGAGCTCAGGGGCCAGAGTCTGTTCCACTTCCTCCACCCCAAGGACATCACCAAGGTCAAGGAGCAACTGTCGGCCTCGGAGTTCCCCCGCGAACGCCTCGTCGACGCCAGAAGTTAGTGGCGTTAGTTGCTTTGTCTTGCTGTTTATCCATTTGTTTCCCTTCAAGATTGAACTACATTTGTTATGTGTAACAAGTACAAAGAAATGCTTACTCCCCCTTCCCTCCCGCAGTATGGACAACAATACAATACTATACTAAACGATGCAATACTATAATATACAATACTATACTATAAACAACACTATATACTACCTGCTATATACTATACTATAAACAACACTATATACTACCTACTATATGCTATACTATATACGACACAATACTATAACATCATTTTGTCCTTATATCTCTTCATTTAATCCCCCACTGGTTTGTCCAAATATGTGTCGGCATGCTTATGTCTGTCTGTTTCCCATTGTTCTAACGGTCTGTCCTCTCGGGGTTCCTGCGGTCTGTTTGTTTGTCCCGTGAACCAGCCGGCGCCAAGCTCCAGGACGGCTCTCCCGTGGCGGGGGCCTGCTTGTCGACCGGGGCCCGGCGGTCCTTCTTCTGTCGCATGAAGCACTGCGTGGGGTCGGGGAACCTCGACGACAAGAGTTCGCTGCCCGGAACTTCCAAGAAGAAGGGTGCGTTCCTTCGGTCTTTCCTGGAGGATGTGCCGTCGCAATGCTGACCGGCCGCTGCCCGTTTCTCTCTCTCTTTCTCTCTCGCTCTCGGGTTCATTAACACACTGAAAAGGATTTCCAGAGAATCCAGAATCGTAATCCCAATATTTATCCCATTTGACTATATAATCTATTGGTGTTATAATGCATCTCTACTCACAAACCAAGCAGCCAGCCCTGCATCACACAACTCTGCTGTGTACCACAGTAGTTGGGAAGCTCCATAGCTGCTGTCGGACCTGAATCATGACCGTGTCTGTGATACCCAAGTGACTTATAAATATGCATTATTATTTTTTTCTAATTGGGCCTGATACATTCTAGGCTTCAAGGGTGAGTCAACAAATGATCAACGTGCTTAAAACTGATTAAATCAACCGCAATGCACCTGTGGCGGACAGCCTAACAAACCTTGATAAGAAATACATTAGTAGTACACAGTGTGTGAGTGACACACTTTTAGCTATATTTTCGAAAAATCTCACTTGTTTTTTTTTGGGGGGGTGGTATGTGTGGAATGCATGTGATAAGCATAATTCTAAAATATTTAACTTGAATTATGTATAAAATCTGATCGAGCAGCATAAAGGCTACTTTCTCAAATAGAATAAGGAATTCCCTTGTTTGCCCCATGTTAAATGTCAAAACGAAGCCCTACCTGGCAAACGCATTGAGGCCAATGTAGCCGTTGGCCTACAATTGGCTGTAATCAAAGTTACTTTTCTGTCTTTTCTTCTGATTTTTCCACTACAATGTGGACGGAAGGAAGGCGCACCTGGAGTTGATTGCATTGAAACAGAAGTAGGTAAACATTACCTCCTTTGTGTGTGTGCCGCGGATGTCTAACAAGCACAGGTGCACTATGGGTGCTGAACACACGTTGTATACCTTTTAAAACGGGGAAATAGGTCGGAGTTTGCAGCGTTATATGTGTAAGACGCCCACATGTTCATCAACAACTGTCCGCTGGCGCCCTCTAGTGGTGGCCATCATAATGGCTCACATGGCTACACTAAAGGGATCTCAGTCGATCAGGAGGTAGAGCCGGTTGTCTGACAACTGGAAAGTTGCTAGTATGATACATTGGCGCCTCCTAGCCAAGTGTCGAGGTGTCCCTCACTGCTCCTCATGATGCTGTCGCCTCGCATGGCCGACACCGCCGTCGCTGTGTGAATGGGTGAATGTGAGGCACAACTTGTAAAGCTCTTTGGTAAACAACCTATATAAATGCAGTCCATTAACCATTTAATAGGCTACCGCTTGTGAGTACTCAAACACAGGCTGTAGGACAAGGTGAAGGGGAAGCTACGAAAACCAGCCATTTTATATGCATGGGATTGGGCCTTCAGCCTGTATTATTAGGCCCTAGGTCGGAAGAGTGAGCCAAGAAGTAGGAGACCCAGCTAAATCTCGCCGTCACCCAGAGGCGGCATGAATCACATCACCCTCTTTTGCTTTGAATGGCCTAAGCTAAACAAACATGTTTTTGTTCCTTATCTCCCCACCCGTCGCGCCCCCCATACAGACTCTTACCGCTACTGCACCGTCCACTGCACGGGCTACATGCGCCGCTGGCCCGCCGGCACGGCGGACGACGAGGGCCCTCCGGCGGGGAGAGAGAGCTCCGGTCTCACGTGCCTGGTGACCGTGTGCCGGGCGCACCCCCTTCACGGCGGCGGTGGCGGCGGCGGAGGCTCCTCCCACCATCACCAGCCGTCGCCGCACACCGAGGTCAATGTGAAGCCCACGGAGTTCGTCATGCGCTGGGCCATCGACGGAAAGTTCACTTTCGTAGACCAACAGTAAGCTCCCCGACGACGTCATTCTTTTCGACGTCTCGCTGTTTTCCAAAGTTCGCGGTTCGTTTTGACGGCGTTAACGCGAATACCGCCACTCTTCTTTGTTTATATTTTTACAGAAGTAATTTCTTGCCCCTCAGAGAGTCAGTGCGTAATTTTTCCAAAAATATGAAACATCACACAAATTAAAATGGTGTTAGGATGGAATGTTTCTGCATACATGCTTGAATGCGTTTGGCTGTTTTTCCCTGAGATAAAAGGAGGAAAACATATTAAAAACAGCCAGGGACACGTCGGGTAAATTATTTTAATATGTACATTTGTGTATTCCTTTTGAATTTAGTCATTTTTTGTACATTTTATTAATTTGTATAATTTGTAATTCTGTACATTTTGCACACTCACATGTTTGGAGCTGGCGATAACATATCAGTACATTGTACACTTATGTACCTTATACATGCGATGTGACAGATAAGCCAAATCTGAATCAGAATCTAATGATAGCGTAGCGTGGGGGTTGGTTGTCTCGTCCCATTTCTCTTGTCTGTATGTCCCCTCTGTCCCGAAACCAGAGCCACCGTCGTCATCGGCTATCTACCTCAGGAGGTGCTCGGCACCTCGTGCTACGAGTACTTCCACCAGGACGACCTGCCGCACCTGGCGGAAAAACACAGGCAAGGTGATGGCTTTCACAGCTTTCACAGCCAACTATATATCAAAAAGACACCTAGAATTCTTTGAGCTTTAATCAGTGCTTACTCACAGGGAAAAGTAAAATTCTAAATAAGATCTTATCTTTGTCTAGCCTATTTATCCTAGACAAAACTGAGCAAAATTTAAGATCAGTATGAGATTTTGACCATTTTCTTAAATTCAGCTTCTAAGAAATAGACTTGTCTCACCAAAATCCCAATTCAAGATCAATGATTTATTTCACTGCACTGATCTTTATTTTGTCTGAAATAATCAGCACTTAGCAGTTAGCAGTGAGATAGCAGTGAGATCCAAAATAAAACTATTGGCTTATACATGTCTCAAACTGGCCTTAAAATTAGCAACATTTTTCTCTGGGTATAGCTCACTAGTTACGCAAAATCTCCTTATGCTGCTTCAAATGTGTCTGGGTTTTACATGCCCGCATATGCCCTCACTAACACCCCCATCCACCACCAAACTTTACCAAGCTTCACCAAGCGCACTCCCCTACTTTTACAACCAGCCGCCACCCACCACTGTCCTCCACGGGCGTGCAGCCTCACCTAGCAGCCCCAGAGTCTAATCAGTCTGACTGGGGCCAGGTGAGGCTGCTTCAACCAGACTCTAATCAGTCTGACTGGGGCCAGGTGAGGCTGCTTCAACCAGACTCTAATCAGTCTGACTGGGGCCAGGTGAGGCTGCTTCAACCAGACTCTAATCAGTCTGACTGGGGCCAGGTGAGGCTGCTTCAACCAGACTCTAATCAGTCTGACTGGGGCCAGGTGAGGCTGCTTCAACCAGCCACCGACCACACACACTCCACACCTATCTATCTGTTGCTCCTATCTATCTTATCTTTCACATTAGTTATTGCGATTAAAAAATACCTAATTTGTTAGCCTTTTTGTTTACGTGCTAATATTTTGTGTTTTCTAGCTGTTTTTTATCTGCTATATTTCTGTAAGTATTGCAATGTGGCATTGTTGGTTGGCTTGAGGTCGATCCTCATCTTTTTGATAAATTTCATGATCTGCTTGCAGTTCTTCGAAGTAAAGAGAAAATTGAGACAAACTGCTACAAGTTCAAAACTAAACATGGGCCCTACGTCTCACTACAAAGCCGGTGGTTTACTTTCACCAACCCATGGACCAAAGAAGCAGAGTTCATCGTGTCTAGTAACAGAGTTATCTCGTAAGTATCGCATCCGTTAACACTTAAAAACCACATTTCGTTGAAAATGACGTGACTTACATAATTTGGAAATCAATAAAACAATGCATTTCATGACGGCATTTGGAAAATGTGATTTGAAATGTTCAGTTTTTTCATGTTGTATTGCTTCATATGGTTTAGTTTCAGATAAAACTTTATCCTTAAAGGGAAATCTGAAAAAAGCAAAAAGAGCAGTGCAAATCAACCCAAAAAAAACTAAGAATCTAAATGGGCATATCCGCATCATACACCCCTATGTACAGAGGAGATATAATAGGCATTTAGTGTAATAGGACCCAAGATTAACCTAATTAGCTACACCTGGTTTCCTCCCTACTATTACGCCTCTGAAACATGTGTTTTATTATGGCTATGATGGATCACAACATATGATTACTTACACTTGTATTTTATAGTGAACATAATTTGATCAAAAATGTCATCAAATATATTCTCTTTACACAGGGAGCTGAATCCCACTAAAGAAGATGATGAAGCCTGTGGTTCAAAAGCCTTACAAGGTGGGAATATACGCCATAAGGTACAGGATAGTGTAGTGGCCAGGGTGTCCCACTCTCTGCCTGCGTCCCTTGAGCAAACGCCGTCTAAACGCCTCCCTGCTCCTTAATGACGTGTATCTGAATTCACTCGGATACACAAAGTGGACTAAAGTGTATTTTTTAACGTCTATATAATTCCCTATATCCTAGTTGTGTGTGTGGACTAAGATGTCGAGGTTTATTGTTGTTTTATGCACATTTGTTGCCCCCTGCTAAGCACTGTGTATTGCCATTTTGCATGAAAAACGTTATGTTATGAATAAAGTTAGATTTTGACGGGACAGAATCGCCGCCTCCGCTGATACCCGTGTCAGTATCAAATAAAAAATGTTTTTTTTGATAGAAGACCCAAAGAGGATCCTGCCCATAATGTACAGTGGGGCAGGGAAGATGATTTACTCCGGCAGCATAGGAAGCCAAATCGCCAACGAGCTCATTGACGCCTACAGGTGTGTTGTCTTAACCCAGGTGTTACCTGTACACTATGCGTATTGCCGAACCAAACAACACCCCCCCAACCAACCCCCCCTTGTTTGCCACCAAGCCACGCCCCCTTCACACCACGTACAGCACATGTTCACAAGGTTCTGGGTCCTGTGGGTATACTTTTACATCCACGTACATTTTATATCCATGGGTTTTTGTTTACGTTATGTCAAACAATTCTCCCCCTCTCAAGAAATAAGTGATACGTAACATCATGCAAACTAACACTCGGAACACATCTACGTGCCAGTACGATACCACTGTTCTGTTTTTTGACCTTATTATTTAGCATTTTTGCATATATTAACCACATTAACATATATTCTGTTTCACTTTCCTTCTGGGTTCTCTTGCTTCCTGGAGCAGAATAAGTTTGTCGCCTTCGAGCGGCGCTGCGAGCCCGTTCGGACCGCCCCCCGGTCCGGAAAGATCTCCCTTGCTGTCCCCTCACAGCACCCGGACTGTGAGTGACGATGTCTGAAACCTAACGCACCCTATAAAGCAGTTCTGCATGCGAGTCTATATATATATGGATCAGGGTTTCCGCTAAGTGTCCGGACAGATTTAATTTTACCGGACAAATTCGAAACTTACCGGTCTATATTACAAATGCAACTATAATGTACACCTAACAACAAACAACAAAACGAACAAGAACGATTGAGCAAAACCTCGTTAGCCGCAAAAATCGAGGCTATTTCAAAACACCTGTAACATCTGTAGTCTGTTTTAACATAGGCTACATGGCATCACATTTACCCTGTAGGCTACCAGGCAACTTTTAGCTTTCTCCTTAATTTCATTGTGGCAAAGTCCTCTGCTGCCGAGCTGAAATCAAAGGTGTCTAATGTGTCTTTGCAGCTTGCAATCCGCATAAGATCACTCCCTCCTCCTCCAGACGACTCCGCAGTGATGTTTTCAAACGATTCTGCAGGGAGAAGCCCCTCTCTGCTGGCACGCTTGACACGGGCAGAACACAGGCAATATTAGCCAGTGTGGCCCAGTCGGGGTACAGCTCGCTGAACTCAGAAATGAGCACTTGGCAAGCTGTCGCAAACATTAAAGCCCCATAGCCGTGGAGCGCTGCCATCACTGCACCTGCATCTCGTCGGGCGCGCTTGACGTAGTTTAATAGTAGTGGGCCTATAATAAGTATTGCACCCTTTCGGGGGGAGGGGCAGTAATAAAGCTGTCAAAACTCAAATGTCCAGGATCTAAGTTTTGTATGAGCATTATTACCGGACATTTTGACCGGCAGGTTTTTAAATGACCGTTTTTTAAATAATTTTTACCCGCTAAAAACCGGTAAATACCGGCTAACGGAAACCCTGATATGTATATGTATATATATATATATCAATGTGGAAAATAAGTTGCAAAATCGTTTGAAGTACAAATCAAACAAACCCAATGTTTTGATTTCACTCAGCTCCAGCTTTTTTTCCCCCAGGAGAAATCGTCCCACAGTTCAGGGAAAGAAATTCACATTTCATGTTATAAAATATAGAAACATAAATGTATTTTTGTGTATCTGCAGTTTTCTTTATTCAGACGGGCATGGCACAAACTTTCTGCTAACTTTGAGTCCAGCAACAAATATAACTCATTGATGGGTGAATATATGATAAACTATATATATATATATATATATATATCTTAATATTCATTTCTAGATGTCCAGTAACCAGGAAACGCCCGGGAGGTCGGAAGACCCGTCTGAGCTGAGGACGGCCGAGCTCTCTCACAGCCACACGTCAGGAGAAGCAGGTTTTATGATCACTGTTTTCACTGTTTCCTTATTTTATTTCACACCCGCACACAAATATGTTGTTTCATTGATGATACTCTGCTCTGATGTATATAACTCCTTACTTCTGGTCCAGCTAGAAATGTCCAACTTTTAGGAGGGGAGGTTTATTTTGAGGTTTTATAAACCACAAGTATTACCTAGTGGTAGTATTCCCCCAAATAATACTGAAAAGTAATAATTGGTTGTACATGTTGCTAGTCTCAGAGGGGCATTCACAGATTCGATTCGCAATCACCACATGTTAAGCGTATAAGCGTGTTAATATTAACATGTTAATGAGCAGATGATTTCAGGGGACTGTCACCCCTGCAAGATTTCAAGATTCACGATGTTTTAAATTGCCATTTGCAACAAGGACAATGGAATGCTCCCTCCCGCAGTATGAATTTCAACAATAATACTATACTATACTAAACAATACTATACTATAAATAGCACTATATTCTACCAACTATATACTTTACTATATACTACTAACAAAAATATACTATAACTATACTATACACAATAAAAATAACAATAAAGTGACTGATGATATATACAGATGGCGAATTGTGTGCAAAAAGCATTTTAAAGTGCCAGTAGTGCAGCAGCATCATAAATACAGTGCAGAACAGTGCAGTAACTGTAATGAGTCCAGAAGGTCCAGCAAAAGTATGTGTGATGTGTATTGTAAAGTATGATAGTGTAACGTCATAATGTCTAACACTCAAACATTAGCGGCAACAACCGCATGCATTCAACCCACCACGCCACACACGCGGCCCGCATGTCGTCTCTGCCTGACGCCGGTCCCTCTGTGTATCGGTGGGTCTGTGTGACAGACGCCCCCTCTCCGCCGGGCCTGGACAGCGACGAGGCGGCCATGGCCGTCATCATGAGCCTGCTGGAGTCGGACAGCAGCATGGGCCAGGAGCCGGACTTTGAGGACATCCACTGGCCCGTCTAAATGGGCCGGCCCTTATGAGCCCGGCGGCCATTTTGGCTCTGAACGCCAGCAGGGTGACGGCACTGAATGCCAGGATAGCCACCATGTGAATGAGGCCAGTGAATTGGTGCGCCCTCCCTATTGGGAGCCCCTTTTGACATAACTGTAGAATGAGAGCCCGAGGCAAAAAGGTTGACCTCAGTTAGATTGGAGCCAAAACTCATTTGAGACTCCTTCGGTGTGCCTGCAGCGCCACCTGCTGGCGATAGAACGTTTATTTATTTTTTAGCAAGGGAGTCTATTAGTCCCATTTGTCACCACGTGCTGTGCTGCTAGAAAACTCTTATTTATAAATGTCGAACTTCACAGAACAATCGCTCTGGTGTGCTGATGTTTTGCTCTTATTATTTAGACGAGAAAGAAAGACAAAAACATTCTTATTCTTTGTCCCTAAAGCTTGAAACACGGATTACTGTTAACAATATGTCGTAGTTATTTTTCATCACCAATGTGAGCTGCTTTTGCTTTTGTAGTCCACTGTTCCACGCAGTGCATCAAATGTACCTAACATACGGTATTATTATTATTATTAATATTATTATCCATCCATCGTCTACCGCTTATCCGGGTCAGGTTGCAAGACCCCGAGATACTTGAACTCCTTCTACATGGGATAAGGACTCCCTCCCTACTTGGAGTAGACAATCCACCTGTTTATTATTATTGTTACTATTATTATTATTATTATTATTATTATAATAATAATAATAATAATGTTTTTTACATGGTTTTTTTTGTCACCCGTTGAAACAAACGAGAGGTTCTCACGGTGAACCATTCACGCTTCAGTGAACTCGTGTTGTTCATGTCATAGCATTGCCTTTTTGTTGTTTATCGGAAACTTGAACCGTAACATGGAAAAAAACGTCGAAAAAGTCGAAATATTGATTATCTCTCAGTATATTTATTGCTGCCGTTTGTTGTTGACATTTGGTGTGGCGGCTTGGGGAAAGAATGAGGGACATAAAGTTGATTTGATATTTTGTGACTACAGGTGAATGATGTATTGTGTGTGTGCTCTACCTAGCTGGATCTGCTGGACTTGAGTAATGAATGGGGGACGTCACTGAAAGTTTAAAAAAAAGGATGAAAGAGAACTGCAGTGTACCTTTTTGTGGTTTGATTTATTTATTACACAATGACCTCCAGTCATTGTGTAATTCTATTTAGAAATCCGATCAAAATATACAGAATCTATCGTTTATTTCAGTTGACACCAAAACATACTTTTGCTGCCAACCCGCTTTATCATTTGCCATATTTCCATGTATGGGGCTGTTTTATATTTTTTATATTATAATATATTTACATAATTCAACACCAAATGACTCAAACTCACAAGACATTTTACAATTGAATTTGACTTTTTAAAGACTATATTACATTCAGCATACTGACACAAACTGTACGCTACTTTATTTTTTGATATACAGATATATAGGGATATTGGTTCATAAATTCAAAGTTTATGTCATTAGTCGTCCAATGTTTGATAAAGAAAAATGATATTTGCGATGATAACATTATATTTATAAATGGCTATTATTTGCTTATCACATATTTTTCCAGATTGACTGGCAGTGTTATGGTATGAGCAGTTTGACGTCTCCGTTCTATATTGTCCCTGACAAAATAAAATCGAAAATGATTACATGTCATTTTAACAAACACAGGCACAACAAAGCGGTATGTGTCAGAACAACCAGGAAGGAGACGTTGAACATTTGTCAATTGTTTTTCAACACTGTTCGTGTTTCTCATAAAATAAATAAGAGGTCCTTTATGCAGCATAAGAAGTTTTATGGGGTCGCATATATATGTATATATATATATAGGTGTATATGACCCCTTTAATATGCGTGTATAGCTACAGATTTACTAGAAAACATTTATCACTTTGACTGCACAATGGATGCCAACAACACAAACACAACACACTTGAAATTGAAGCAAATATGGATTTTTTTATTTTATTTCATTCCCTCACACAGTTACAGTGTTAGTCATTTAGCAGTCACTTTCATCCAAAAGGGAGAAGAATAGTTTAGAAACATGTAACATCAGTTTCAGAGTTTGAACCCAGCGATTGTGAAGGGGAAGACCTGACCCTGATCTCAGTCAGGACTCCAACACCCCCCCCCCCCCTCCTCCCTTGCCTGTCTGTGTCCCTCTACCCCGGGGCCCGCTGCCCACCCTTCATGACGCAGAGGACCTGTCGGGCCTTGGCCAGGTAGAACAGGGGCCCGATAAAGATGCCGAATATGGGGCAACAGACGGTGGCCTGCATCAAGGTGCACCACTGAACAGTGGGCTCCATGTACGTCACCACCGGCACGAAGAAGACCAGGGGTAGGTAGGAGCAGACGGCCGGCATTATGACCACCAGGACGTTCTGGAAGGCCCGCCTCTTTAGTGGCGGCGGGTGCGAGGCGAGGGGCTTGGCGGTGGAGTGGGCGGGGCTCGGTTGCCACAGCAACCGGGCCAGGCCCACAAGGCAGGACAGCATGACCACAAAGAGGCAGGAGATGATGACAGAGATGAGTATGATGAGGGACGGTAGTCCCTTTAAGACTGGGAAAAAAATAAATTAAATCAACAGAAATCTCCCAAATTAAGTTATGACAAGGTTCACTTATGAGTCGATGTCCGTTGTCTGTGATGTGGTGTGACCGCGACCGCCTTACCTACAGCGACAAGGAAAGCCAACGTGATGACCCACACGGAAGCCGAAATGGCGATCTTGTACTTCCACGTCTGGACCCTCAGGTACAGCAAGGGCCTGGCCACAGCTGTGTATCGCTCAATGCACATGCACGCCAGGAGCAAGGGGCAACCCATCATGTTCAACATCCAGGTCGCATCCGCGAACCCTCCATCCAAAAAGAGTTTGGAGCCCGCTGAAGTACTGTTCACAGAATCTATGGAGCGTCAAAAGGGAGATTAAATAGATTAGATAAAAAAGTATAAGCAATGGGTGAAAATCTTATGTGCAATACCCGACGACAGACAGCAGTTATAAAAATAAAAATAATAGAATATATATAATATGCATATATGAAATGCAATATATTAGCACAAAAAAAGAGCAATATATATATAGAAATCAATGTAATAAAATATATATTGTTATATGCTATACACCCTTGTTCAGCAGCCTGATGGCCTGACTGTGGAAGCTGTCTCTAAGTCTATTTGTGCGGCACTTGATACTGCGGTATCGCCTGCCTGATGGTAAAAGTGAGTACAGTTTGTGGCTGGGGTGGGCAATGTCTTTTATGACGCGTTTGGCCTTGGCCACGCACCGCTGGTTGTATATATCCAGGAGGGAGGGGAGCTCACATCTAACGATGTACTGGGCCGTCCGCACCAGCCTTTGAAGTGTTCCTGTACCAGGCGGTGATACACCCTGTAAGAACACTCTCAATTGTGCCGGTGTAGAATGTTCTCAGGATGCGGGGGCCCATGCTGAATTTCACCTGAGGAAATACAGGTGTTGTTGGGCCCTTTTCACCACGTGTGTGGTGTGCGTGGACCATGTGAGGTCCTCGGAGATGTGCACGCCGAGGAACCTGAAGCTGCTGACCATCTCTACTGCAACACCGTCGATGGAGAGGGTTGCGTTTTAAGGCTATGCCTGACCGGGCTCCGTGGCTAACCCGGCCATCAGGCGCATGCTGACGGGCCCTCCTTCCGGGCCTGGCTCCGGATGGGGGCCCCGAGCTTCCTCCGGGCAGGCTATCCTCACTTCTTCTTGTTTGTTTGTCCATTGAAGTCTTTGAACCATTCTTAGTCTGGTCCCTCCCCTGAGACCAATCTGCCATGGGAGACCCTACCAGGAGCACTAGGCTACAGACAACACAGCTCTCAGGTTCACAGGGACACCCAAACCTCTCCACCAGGATAAGGTGATGGTTCCCGGAGAGGAAATCTCCAAATTCATCAGAAGTTATGATTTCAGGGCTTCTTTTGAAAAAATGTCTTCCCAGGGGAGCCTGCCCCCCAGACCCCCTAGCACGGCTGGATCAATAGATTATTTATTACTTATATGGAGCTGAGTCCCCCTAAAGGTCCTAGAATCGCTGTTGATGACCGTGATACGGCTGCATTCTTTGTGTGTGTGTGTGTGTGTGTGTGTTTGTGTGTGTGTGTGTGTGTGTGTGTGTGTGCATGTGGGGCACCTGTGCCGTTCCTGGGCTGCAAGTTATATTTCAGACCCGAGGCAAACGACATCAGGAAGATGAGCTGCATCAGCACCAGGTTCACACCGAGAACCTGCACCACACACACACACACACACACACACACACACATACCTTTACTGGATTACCGGGAGGGGGTTCAAAAAAAGAAGGGTAGGGGTAAAAGTTAAGGAATGGGATTCGACCCCCAAGTGTAACCTACCTTAGAGGGAGACAGATCTTTACGCTCCCTCACGAAGAGCCACGCAAGCAGCAGGTTAGCCACCAGTCCGGTGACCAGGAACGTGACCTCTGCCCAGAACCAACCTATATCGTCGTACGCATGTTCACATTTGCCCATGATCTCAGCCACTTGGCTAGCATTGTACTCCCCTGGAAAAACGACACAAAAGACACCACAAAAAAGTTCAAGTTTGTCCTGAATCCCAGACTCCCAGCCCATATCGTCACGGGTCGTGAAGGTCCACGAAGGCGTTTAGCATTCACTCTGCCGCGGGTTAGGGGTTCAATTCCTCACTGCGGCCCAAAATGCATCCTCAGTGTTAGTGAGATGCGTTGGATGACAGGGTTTGTTAAAAGGCATGTGTCTATGGCTCTAAATGTAAGCGAAGTAGACTACTGTTTTCTGTTACACATCCTCATCTTTCTTTGATTGTAGTTCTATTACTTATACTTTGTAGTCCCAATAGGTCACCCAAACCCGGCGCTCTCTCTCTAACAATCTACCTCCCTAACTCTCTTCTTCCCCTCACATCCCGACCCTATGCCACCATCCCTCTCTCTGTCACCTCGAGCTCTATTTTCTTCTTCTTCTTCTTCCTCCTCCTCTACATCTCTCTATCTCATCCTTACGTTTCTTCTCCATCGTGATCCTCTGCGGGATGGGGTCTCGCAGGGATGTCCTCTGGAAGGCTTCTTCTGTGCTGCTGTGTGAGATATACTGCAAGAGGAGAGATACATGGAAACTACCCTATACGCCCCCCCCCCCCTCACACACACACACACACACACACACACACACACACACACACACACACACACACACACACACACACACACACCCTGCCACCTCTGCCCCGTGCCTCTTCCCACACTTGTGCATTTTACCATAAAACAAATGATCGGAAATGCAACCCTGTGTGTGTGTGTGCATGCGCGTGTGTGTGTGTGTGTGTATGTGTGTGTGTGCAATTGACAGGAAACAAATGAGCAGGTGTTTAGTTCATATGCCTTGAATGCAAATTGCAGGTGTTTTTGGCTCCAGGTGTATGTATCACAGACATGAGGCTCCTGTTGTTTACTCGCACTGTGGTCTGTGCTGCTTTTCCATTTATAGGTATAGCTTCTGCATTCTGAACTCTGAGCTCTCTGAGGTTTGAGTTCTTCTTTTCTATCTGTCCAATGGCTGATGGCTCTTCGATTTAAGAAATCTGTTTCTCTGAGTTTCGAACATGATGACCACTTCTCTAGGAAAGCGTTGTTTCTCGGAATGGATGTTTTGCAGAGACCCTGTGTTGAACTTGGAATGCCCTCCATGCCCTTCACTAGTATGAATCTGATTTGCACAATTTCAGTTTATTTATAGATATTTTAAATGAGCTCATGCAGCGGTAGTCAGTAGCTACAAGTAGCTACAACTCTGTTACCACATATTACCGTCAACCCTAAAGGGTTTGATCACAATTATTCAGGAAACGTAAAAATAAGCGTTCTGTTGCTGATGCTTTTATATCCAATAACAATCAAAGTGCGCAATAACAAAGGATAAACGTTTACTAGAGGGCGCAATCACCCCCAGAGGCTTACCAGATACCGACGTTTCACAGCTGTGTTCTTGTTCAATACTGGATCAATTTATTTCAAATAAAAATGTGTCTGCATGCAAAATTATGGAGGAATGGGGTCCAGGTTACAAAAAATCCTTAAGTTTCCCTTCAATGTAATGAAAATTAAAAAAACACCTGTCTGAGTTGAGGACTCTAGCAATAGGACAGGTTTCATGATTTTTGGGGTGAAAACCTTATTTCACACTGTCAATAAAACAATGTGGTTTTCACCTTTCCCTTGAGACTCTATCAATGGTGTTCTCTGCTCTATAGTCCAGCTAGAAATGTGCAACTTTAAGGAGGTCAGATTAATTTTGAGGTATTTGTAAACCACATTGTACTTAGAAATGTATTATAGAAAAGTTGTTTTATTGTACATGCGGCTGGTTGTTGTTTCATAAAAAAATATAAGAATAATCAAGCCCGGGCCAGACAAACTTGGCAGATACTAGCCTCTGCGTTGGTCTCCTACCTGGGTGGGAGAGGCCGTGGACGGCTTCAAAAATCCGTCGCCTCCACCCCGTGGGAACGATGGGGCATGGCTGCCCCGTAGAGACATCACACAGGAGCGTGACGCCAGCACCGTCGAAAGCCACGTCCTCCAACTGCAGGCTTGAGGTCGCTGGCCTCCCATCTCGCCCCTCAGTGTCGGCAGCCTGGTCTGCCGCCATCCCGGCGTAATCCAGTCCCAAGTGGACTGCCCCTGCTATGGCCCGGGAGAGGCAGTCGGCGACGAGGTTGTCCTTACCTGCCACATGCTCTGGCAGCATGTGGCAGGAGGTGAACTCCGAGACGTATGCTAGTTGTCGCTGTTGACGGGCGGACCACGGCTCAGACACCTTGGCCATAGCGAATGTTACCTTACCGGATGGCAAGGTAGAGGCCGAGGAGCTCCCGGTCGAAGGTGCTATACCTCCGTTCGCTGGGGCGTAACTGGCGGCTGAAAAAAGCGAGCAGCTGCCATGCCCCGCTTACCCACTGCTCGAACATTGCGCCAATGGCAAAGTCTGAGGCATCTGTGGTGATGGCGATCGGGGCTTTGAGAGCCGGGTGTGCCAGCATGGTGGCGTTAGCTAGGGCCGTCTTGGTGTCCCGAAAGGCTTGGTCTCTCTCCGCCGACCAGTCCACAGCCTGCTTTGGCGTCTTACCCTTCAGTGCCTCATACAAGGGCCGCATTATCCGAGCCGCCTGAGGGATAAAGCGGTGATAGAAGTTCACCATGCTGAGGAACTCCTGCAGGGACTTAACCGTGGGTGGGTGGCCGTGGAAAATTAGTCACTGCTTCCACCTTCACCGGAAGGTGACATATATTGTAATATTACATATTACAATATATGTAATATGTAATAAATATAAAAAATAATGTGTTGACTTCAACGCAAAGTCAACACAAAGGAGCAATGGCTCTACTCTGAGTCTCTCACGAGTGACTGTGCTTCTCACCCTACCCCTAAGGGATATACCAGCCACCCTCCTGAGGAAACTCATTTCGGCAGCATGTATTCATCCTTCATGACAGTAGGTGAGGGTAGGACCAAAGACTGAGATGGAGAACTTTGCCTTCTGGCTCAGCTCTCTTTTGGTTACAACGGTGCGGTAAAGGGCACCCAATACCGCTCCCGCTGCACCTATTCTCCGGTCAACCTCACGCTCCATCCTCTCCTCACTCGAGAACAAGACGCCGAGATACTTGAACTCCTTCACATGGGATAAGGACTCCCTCCCTACTTGGAGTAGACAATCCACCTGTTTATTATTATTGTTACTATTGTAGAGCCGATGAATGGGAGTCGGAGGCGGCGTGTTTAGTATGGAACTCCACACTTTATTTTCCATTAGGTTTCACAAAAGGGGAAACACATCCGCTACCTGCTACTGTCCAGCTAGCACACCACCACCACAACAACACAACACAACAACAACAACACAACAACAACAACACAACACAACACCAACAACAACAACAACAACACGGTACGCTCTCTCACAGGTCCGTGGTGCAACACACACTAAATACAAACAGTGAATTATGTTCCCATAACGTTCCACCACACTATTATAATTATTATTATTATTATTATTATTATTATTATTATTCTAATAATAATAAATATTATATAAATATAATATATAAATTAATATATAAAATAAAATGTTTTTTACATGTGTCACCCGTTGAAACAAACGAGAGGTTCTCACGGTGAACCATTCACGCTTCAGTGAACTCGTGTTGTTCATGTCATAGCATTGCCTTTTGGTTGTTTATCGGAAAACTTGAACCGTAACATAGTTGGAAAAAAACGTAAAGTCGAAATATCGATTATCTCTCAGTATATTTATTGCTGCCGTTTGTTGTTGACATTTGGTGTGGCGGCTTGTGGGGAAAGAATGAGGGACATAAAGTTGATTTGATATTTCAATCCGTTCAAAATATACAGAATCTGTTTATTTCAGTTGACACCAAAACATACTTTTGCTGCCAACCCGCTTTATCATTTGCCATATTTCCATGTATGGGGCTGTTGTTTTATATTTGTTATATTATATTATAATATATTAACATAATTCAACACCAAATGACTCCAACTCACAAGACATTTTACAATTTAATTAGACTTTTTAAGGACTGTATTACATTTTGCATACTGACACAAACTGAACGCTACTTTATATTTTAATTTCTCTTCAAGAAATATAATACATTATATTGGTCAATTGGCCAATTATTTAAAGTCCCTGGTGTAGTGTATTTTTATACCCTTATTATAATCTAAAACACTGTCTTTTGATCCTCTATACATTGCAGTAGGTGGCTACAGCATAATCTGCTGGTGGACCCCAAGGCCCACTAGGACATAGAGATGTGTTAAGCTGTTCCAGATGTGTAGGTGTTGGTGTGCCTTCAGGCCCTTATAATGGTGCCTTTAGGGGGTTTTCAACGGTATCCTACAGAATGTAACATGAGCTATAACCGTAGGGAGTAGTGCCGTGAAGTGTTGTGCAAGCCAAATACGACCCCCTTGGGGGTTTGAGCCATGAACTTGTGACGTGACGATGAAGACACCGTGCCCAACCAGAGTAGTGGATACTGGTTGTACCTCTCAGACCAATAGTATTAAGTTGATGTTTGTTACTTTGACCAATAGGAGTAGTGGAGGTTTTATGATGCTATTGTCTATAATGTTTGGTAAAGGAGCGCGTCGCCAGTCTGCGAATTGGCACGGCAGGCTCCATCTCGTTGCAACTGATGAATTTGATGCTTTGTTCAATAAACACCTTGAACTTAGTATCCGGACCTCTGAGAAAGATTCTTATTCCACCGAGTAGAAATTATACTACACTGGTCACCAAAATCCAAACGGGGATATTGATTCATAAATTCAGTTGATGTCATTAGTCGTCCAATGTTTGATAAAGAAAAATGATATTTGCGATGATAACATTATATTTATAAATGGCTATATTTGCTTATCACATATTTTTCCAGATTGACTGGCAGTAATATGGTATGAGCAGTTTGACGTCTCCGTTCTATATTGTCCCTGACAAAATAAAATCGAAAATTATTACATATCATTTTATTTTAACAAACACAGGCACAACAAAGCGGTATGTGTCAGAACAACCAGGAAGGAGACGTTGAACATTTGTAAATTGTATTTCAACAATGTTCGTGTTGCTCATAACACAAATAAGAGGTCCTTTATGCAGCATAAGAAGTTTTATGGGGTCGCATATATATATATATATATATATATATATATATATATATATATATATATATTACCCCTTTAATATGCGCGTATAGCTACAGATTTACTAGAAAACATTTATCACTTTGACTGTGCACAATGGATGCCAAAAACACAAACACAACACACTTGAAATTGAAATATATTTTTATTTTATTTCATTCCCTCACACAGTTACAGTGTTAGTCATTTAGCAGTCACTTTCATCCAAAAGGGAGAAGAATAGTTTAGAAACATGTAACATCAGTTTCAGAGTTTGAACCCAGCGATTGTGAAGGGGAAGACCTGACCCTGATCTCAGTCAGGACTCCAACACCCCCCCCCCCCCCCTCCTCCCTTGCCTGTCTGTGTCCCTCTACCCCGGGGCCCGCTGCCCACCCTTCATGACGCAGAGGACCTGTCGGGCCTTGGCCAGGTAGAACAGGGGCCCAATAAAGATGCCGCATATGGGGCAATAGATGATGGCCTCCAGCAAGGTGCACCACTGAACAGTGGGCTCCATGTACATCACCACCGGCACGAAGAAGACCAGGGGCAGGTAGGAGCAGACGGCCGGCATTATGACCACCAGGACGTTCTGGAAGGCCCGCCTCTTTAGTGGCGGCGGGTGCGAGGCGAGGGGCTTGGCGGTGGAGTGGGCGGGGCTCGGTTGCCACAGCAACCGGGCCAGGCCCACAAGGCAGGAGAGCATGACCACGAAGAGGCAGGAGATGATGACAGAGATGAGTATGATGAGGGACGGTAGTCCCTTTAAGGCTGGGAAAAAAATCAATTAAATCAACAGAATGACAACGTTCACTTATGAGTCGATGTCCGTTGTCTGTGATGTGGTGTGACCGCGACCGCCTTACCTGCAGCGACAAGGAAAGCCAACGTGATGACCCACACGGAAGCCGAAATGGCGATCTTGTACTTCCACGTCTGGATCCTCAGGTACAGCAAGGGCCTGGCCACGGCTGTGTAGCGCTCAATGCACATGCACGCCAGGAGCAAGGGGCAACCCATCAGGTTCAACACAGAGGTCGCATCCGTGACCTTTCCAAACGAAAAGGGTTTGGAGCCCGCTGAAGTACTGTTCACAGAATCTATGGAGCGTCAAAAGGGAGATTAAATAGATTAGATGAAAAAGTATTTGCCACTCAAATTTTATTTTTTTTCACCCAAGTCAAGTCAAGTTTATTGTCACATCAAAGTTATACAAGTATAAGCAATGGGTGAACATCTTATGTGCAATACCCGACGACAGACAGCAGTTATAAAAATAATAGAATAAAAAAGTGCATATATGAAATGCAATATATTAGCACAAACAAAGAGCAATATATATATATATATAAATCAATGTAATAAAATATACATTGTTATATGCTATACACCCTTGTTCAGCAGCCTGATGGCCTGACTGTGGAAGCTATCTCTCTGGGGGCTTTCTCACTAGCCATTCGGGGTCGAATCCGAGCACGATCGCACCAAAATAAGTGTGATGAGAACACTCCCCCCGTCACCGGGGACGCTGATTCGCTCCAAGCCGGGACCGCTTGAAAAGGTGGTTTCGGGTGCGCGCCAGCGTCCCCGACGACGGAGCGGGGCGTGGTGTGCAAGCTAACCGTACCAAAACACGGAAGAGGCTTGCTGTATCAACTTGCTGATTGGCTGATTGGCGATCGCAAAAACCAACTAGGTGCATACGTCACCTGCTGTATCGGAGTGTTGCTCTCCTCAATTGTGCCTGGGAGCGAACCAAGACTGTAGTGTGTACACAGACCAGAGGGGGGAGAGGGAGGGGGGGGGTGTTCGCTCCCGAGGACGGAGCGAGGATGGAGCGGAGCACCCGTTCCTAATGAGAGACGCCCTCAGTCTATTTGTACGGCACTTGATACTGCGGTATCGCCTGCCTGATGGTAACAGTGAGTACAGTTCGTGGCTGGGGTGGGCATTGTCTTTTATGATGCGTTTGGCCTTGGCCACGCACCACTGGTTGTATATATCCAGGAGGGAGGGGAGCTCACCTCCAACGATACACTGGGCCGTCCGCACCACCCTTTGAAGTGCAGTTCCTGTACCAGGCGGTGATACACCCTGTAAGAACACTCAATTGTGCCGGTGTAGAATGTTCTCAGGATGCGGGGGCCCATGCTGAATTTCCTCAGACGCCTGAGGAAATACAGGTGTTGTTGGGCCCTTTTCACCACGTGTGTGGTGTTCGTGGACTATGTGAGGTCCTCGGAGATGTGCACGCCGAGGAACCTGAAGCTGCTGACCCTCTCTACTGCAACACCGTCGATGGAGATAGGGCCGTGCTATCCTCTCTGCTTCCTGTAGTCCATGATCAGCTCCTTGGTCTTCTTGACGTTGAGGGCGAGGCTGTTCTCCTGGCACCACTGCTCCAGCGATCCAACCTCCTCCCTGTAGGCTGTCTCGTCGTCGCCGGCGATCAGGCCCATCACTGTCGTGTCGTCAGCAAACTTGATGATGACGTTGGAGCTGTGCATAGCCATGCAGTCGTGGGTGTAGAGGGAGTAGAGGAGAGGGCTCAGCACGCATCCCTGGGGGGCTCCCGTGTTGAGGGTCAGTGGCTCTGAGGTGGTGCTGCCCATCCTCACCACCTGGCGGCGGTCCGACAGGAGGTCCAGTATCCAGCTGCACGTGGATGGGGGCACGCTTAGATCTCTAAGCTTGGTGTCGAGCTTGGCAGGAACTATCGTGTTGAACGCTGAGCTGTAGTCCACAAACAGTATTCGCACATAACAGTTCTTTCCCTCCAGGTGGGAAAGGGCAGTGTGGAGGGCCATGGCAATTGCGTTGTCTGTGGATCTGTTTTGATGATATGCAAATTGCCATGGGTCCAGCGTGGCAGGTAACACGGAGCAAATAAAGTCCTTGACCAACCTCTCGAAGCATTTGCTGACAATCGAGGTGAGGGCTACAGGTCTATATGTAATATATGTAAATGTAAATGTCTATAGTCATTCAGGCATGTTACCTTGGGTTGTTTAGGGACAGGCACGATGGTGGACATCTTGAAGACCGCGGGAACAACAGCCTGGGACAGGGAGAGGTTGAAGATGTCTGCAAAGACTCAGCAATCACCAGAGGGAGGACTTGTAGGCAGGACTCCACTGAATTAAACCAGTGAAGATAAATCTTCTACCCGTGAGCTGGTACATACATGGAGCAGACCCATGTGGAGTGTGCGTGTGGTTGGTGGCCCAGCCACCCCACAACCCATAATTAGTGTTATGAGCGACACCTGTGTTTACCCTACGACGACGCCTCTTTGAATACAGGGTCCGTAATGAAGTGAAGTGATGATCAGGATGACTAGCGTGCGTGTCAACAGTTGAGCATTTATGGTCGAACAGCGTATTTAGTGAGTGTTGTCCTTTTTTCCCCCAGCCTAACTGGGTCAACGGCTATTGACGGCTAGAGGTGGTCGCGAGAGAGAGCTGCTAGGACAGCCATTGGCGATTTTAGACCCTTTTTAGGGGTGCTCAAGCACACCTTAATTTAATCTCAGAAATTAAAAAATATATATATTTCATAAATATATTTTTTGTAAATCTTTTATTATCCATCGTCTAATGCTTATCTGTGGTCAGGTCGCGGCGGTAGCAGCTTCAGCAGGGGACTCCAAACTTCCCTCTCCCTGGCAACATCGACTAGCTCTGACTGGGGGATCCCGAGGGGTTCCCAGGCCAGTGTGAAGATGTAATCACCGAAGGAGCAGTGGCTCTACTCCGAGTCTCTCAAAAGTGACTGAGCTTCTCACCCTAAGGGAGATACCAGCCACCCTCCTGAGGAAACTCATTTTGGCGACTTGTATTCGCAATCTCGTCCTGTCGGTCATTACCCATTGTTCATGACCATAGGTGAGGGTAGGAACGAAGACTGACTGGTAGATCTTGAGCTTTGCCCTCTGGCTCAACTCTCTTTTGGTTACAACGGTGCAGTAAAGGGCACCCAATACCGCTCCCGCTGCACCTATTCTCAAAACATGCGGCCTCAGTTCAGATGACATGATAACAAAATCGATCATCGACCTTCGGCCTAGTGTACCATGTACACTTATGAGCATGCTTATGTTTGAACATGGTGTTTGTTATGACCAATCCATGACTAGCACAGAAATACAATAACAAAACCCCACTCCGGTTCAGATCAGGTAGGCCATTCATCCCCATCACGCCCCTCCAAGTTTCCCCATCATTGCCCACGTGTGCATTGAAGTCTCCCAGAAGGACTATGGAGTCCCCTATAGGACCTAGGCCTTCACTACCACCTGACTGGCTATGCACCCGACCCCAGCGGTTCTTCCCGTAGATGGTGGGTCCGCGGGAAGGAGAAGTGGCCACGTTGCGTTTTCAGGCTATGCCGGACCGGGCTCCGTGGCTAACCCGTCCACCAGGCGCATGCTGACGGGCCCTCCTTCCGGGCCTGGCTCCGGATGGGGGCCCCGAGCTTCCTCCGGGCAGGGTATCCTCACTTCTTCTTGTTTGTTTGTCCATTGAAGTCTTTGAACCATTCTTAGTCTGGTCCCTCCCCTGAGACCAATCTGCCATGGGAGACCCTACCAGGAGCACTAGGCTACAGACAACACAGCTCTCAGGTTCACAGGGACACCCAAACCTCTCCACCAGGATAAGGTGATGGTTCCCGGAGAGGAAATCTCCAAATTCATCAGAAGTTATGATTTCAGGGCTTCTTTTGAAAAAATGTCTTCCTAGGGGAGCCTGCCCCCCAGACCCCCCTAGCACGGCTGGATCAATAGATTATTTATTATTTATACGGAGCTGAGTCCCCCTAAAGGTCCTAGAATCGCCGTTGATGACAGTGATACGGCTGCGTTCTTTGTGTGTGTGTGTGTGTGTGTGTGTGTGTGTGTGTGTGTGTGTGTGTGTGTGTGTGTGTGTGTGTGTGTGTGTGTGTGTGTGTGTGTGTGTGTGTGTGTGTGTGTGTGTGTGTGTGTGTGTGTGTGTGTGTGTGTGTGTGTGTGTGTGTGTGTGGGGCACCTGTGCCGTTCCCACGTGGCTCATATTTCAGACCCGAGGTGAACGACATCAGGAAGATGAGCTGCATCAGCACCAGGTTCACGCCGAGAACCTGCACCACACACACACACACACACACACACACACACACACACACACACACACACACACACACACACACACACACACACACACACACACATACCTTTACTGGATTACCGGGAGGGGGTTCAAAAAAAGAAGGGTAGGGGTAAAAGTTAAGCAATGGGATTTCGACCCCCAAGTGTAACCTACCTTAGAGGGAGACAGATCTTTACGCTCCCTCACGAAGAGCCACGCAAGCAGCAGGTTAGCCACCAGTCCGGTGACCAGGAACGTGATCTCTGCGCAGAACCAACCTATATCCTCGTACACATGTTCACATTGGCCCATGATCTCAGCCACTTGGCTAGCATTGTACTCCCCTGGAAAAACGACACAAAAGACACAACAAAAAGTTCAAGTTTGTCCTGAATCCCAGACTCCCAGCACCATATCGTCACGGGTCGTGAAGGTCCACGAAGGCGTTTAGCATTCACTCTGCCGCGGGTTAGGGGTTCAATTCCTCACTGCGGCCTAAAATTCATCCTCAGTGTTAGTGAGATGCGTTGGATGACAGGGTTTGTTAAAAGGCATGTGTCTATGGCTCTAAATGTAAGCGAAGAAGTAGACTACTGTTTTCTGTTACACATCCTCATCTTTCTTTGATTGTAGTTCTATTACTTATACTTTGTAGTCCCAATAGGTCACCCAAACCCGGCGCTCTCTCTCTAACAATCTACCTCCCTAACTCTCTTCTTCCCCTCACATCCCGACCCTATGCCACCATCCCTCTCTCTGTCACCTCGAGCTCTATTTTCTTCTTCTTCTTCTTCTTCCTCCTCTATATCTCTCTATCTCATCCTTACGTTTCTTCTCCATCGTGATCCTCTGCGGGATGGGGTCTCGCAGGGATGTCCTCTGGAAGGCTTCTTCTGTGCTACTGTGTGAGATATACTGCAAGAGGAGAGATACATGGAAACGACCCTATACGCCCCCCCCCCCCTCCCACACACACACACACACACACACACACACACACACACACACACACACACACACACACACACACACACACACACACACACACACCCTGCCACCTCTGCCCCGTGCCTCTTCCCACACGCATTTTACCATAAAACAAATGATCGGAAATGCAACCCTGTGTGTGCGTATGTGTGTGTGTGTGCATGCGTGTGTGTTTGTGTGTGTGTGTGTGTGTGTTTGTGTGTGTGTGCGCGCGTGTACGTGTGTGGGTCTGTGTGTGTGTGTGTGTATGTGTGTGTGTGTGTGCAATTGACAGGAAACAAATTAGCAGGTGTTTAGTTCATATGCCTTGAATGCAAATTGCAGTTCAATGTGTTTTTGGCTCCAGGTGTATGTATCACAGACATGAGGCTCCTGTTGTTTACTCACACTGTGGTCTGTGCTGCTTTTCCATTTATAGGTATAGCTTCTGCATTCTGAACTCTGAGCTCTCTGAGGTTTGAGTTCTTCTTTTCTATCTGTCCAATGGCTGATGGCTCTTTGATTTAAGAAATCTGTTTCTCTGAGTTTCGAACATGATGACCACTTCTCTAGGAAAGCGTTGTTTCTCGGAATGGATGTTTTGCAGAGACCCTGTGTTGAACTTGGAATGCCCTCGATGCCCTTCACTAGTATGAATCTGATTCGCACAATTTCAGTTTATTTATAGATATTTTAAATGAGCTCATGCAGCGGTAGTCGGTAGCTACAAGTAGCTACAACTCTGTTACCACATATTAC
Source organism: Muraenolepis orangiensis (assembly GCA_027704905.1). NCBI lineage: Eukaryota > Metazoa > Chordata > Actinopteri > Gadiformes > Muraenolepididae > Muraenolepis > Muraenolepis orangiensis. Next base: position 8,542,906 of record CM051022.1, on the reverse strand, counting down.
CGTCAACCCTAAAGGGTTTGATCACAATTATTCAGGAAATGTAAAAATAAGCGTTCTGTTGCTGATGCTTTTATATCCAATAACAATCAGTGCCCAATAACAAAGTGGCAAACAAAACAAGTACTTTACTAGACGACAAACTTTACTAGAGGGCGCAATCACCCCCAGAGGCTTACCAGATACCGACGTTTCACAGCTGTGTTCTTGTTCAATACTGGATCAATGTATTTCAAATAAAAATGTGTCTGCATGCAAAATAATGGAGGAATGGGGTCCAGGTTACAAAAAATCCTTAAGTTTCCCTTCAATGTAATGAAAATTAAAAAAACACCTGTCTGAGTTGAGGACTCTAGCAATAGGACAGGTTTCATGATTTTTGGGGTGAAAACCTTATTTCACACTGTCAATAAAACAATGTGGTTTTCACCTTTCCCTTGAGACTCTATCAATGGTGTTCTCTGCTCATAGTCCAGCTAGAAATGTGCAACTTTAAGGAGGTTAGATTAATTTCGAGATATTTTGTAAACCACATTATACTTATGTGTATGTATTATAGAAAAGTTGTTTTATTGTACATGCGGCTGGTTGTTGTTTCATAAAAAAATATTAAAAAAAATAATAATAATAAAAAAGATATAATATATGTAATATGTAATAAATATTTAAAAATAATGTGTTGACTTCAACGCGCGAAGTGGCGCCCGTGTTTCTGATTGATTAGAATGCTCTTGGTCTGTCTGTGGTTCAGAGCCAGTGTACACTACAACAAGTATCAAGTCCTATGTTCGCCGACAAAAAAACCTGCAGTCAAATCAAAGCGGCCTGTTTTCCATGCTCCAATTCCTCCTCCCGTATACGCGCACTTCCAACAAAAATAATAGGCTACGAAGAAGGACCTTCATCCATGGAGTTAAATAAATACATCTTTAATTTTTTTCAGAGACAGTTATATATTAATAATTGCTGATATTTGTCAACAGAAGAGTTAGAGCTGCAGTCAGTCAAACACTTTGTTAAACACACTGAAGAAACGTCCACCCAAGATTCTTGGAACAATTAATAAGACGTTTGAATTGACAACACCCTGTCGCGTTCCTATAACGATAATCTTCTTGAATCTTCATCTTCAGGTTAATTGAATCATTAATATAAGTATCAAAAGTAAAGACAACTCTTTTCGGTCTATGTACACAGTCACCAGTGGTCCACTAATAGAAGCAGCTAAACCACAGTGCTCTCTACGTTCTTATCCATCAGCGATCCTAAACGCCAACAACCTCCCATCGATATATAAATATAAACGTACACAGTTATTAGGCCAACGTTGTTAAAGGACGATATACCACCTTTATATCTTGACGACGATAAACTGGTATCGCTTGATGGGAATGAATATTGATAATTACAGTTACAGATCGTGGGAACTGTAGGCTAGTGGGACATTAAGTCTTAAAGCATAGCTTACAAGAAACAATATAAAAAACGTTACATAATGCTGCCGCCATTTTGAAATCCTTTTAACAAAAAATCGGACATTGTTACTGCATGTTTTGCTATCATATTGCAAATGCATGTGAAGCTACAACTGAGTTCACACAGTGCAGGAAACTGTAAATGTTGGCAACAGTGGGGGATTTAAAAGGTGGGGATACCCCCCCCCCCCCCACACACACACACACACACACACACACACACACACACACACCGAGTGTGTTAGTCACCAGAAATGAATACCCATCCCGGCGGCGTGTTTTCATGATGAAAACACTCCCACGAAAAAACCCTACATGAGTCCAGGGCCGGAGGGACGAAAAGCGAAAAGACAAAAGCTTCCCACCCGTGGAGTTTTAACACAGCGAGAAGACCTCATCGTCCTCTCGCCTGGAAATCACAGAGAAAGTTCCACGTGAACGCGAGCTATCAAGAGACTTTAAAA
>CM051022.1:8525970-8533470 GCA_027704905.1 Muraenolepis orangiensis | reverse complement strand
TTCTTATTTGGGTGTCTTGCTCAAGGACACCTCGACAGGTTTTTGCTAGGAGGAGCCGGGGATCGAACCAGCGACCTTCCGGTTGTGAGGCGACCGCTCTACCTCCTGAGCCGTACTGCTGCCCAAAAACAATACTATAAAATGCTATACACAATAAAAAAGGAACATAAAAAGAACAATAAACTGACTGATGGATGGATATGTACACGTATTGAATTGTGAGACAAGATTTAAAAGCTATTTTAAAGTGCCAGTAGTGCAGCAGCATCGTGAACACAGTGCAGTGCAGTGCAGTAACAGTGATGAGTCCAGAAAGTCCATCAAAGTATGATAGAGTAATGTTAATGACAACGTTATGATGGTAGCAGCAGTCCTAGCAGTTCAGTAGGTGCACTGCCTGTGGATAACAACTATCCTTGAACCTGGTAGTCCTTACTGTACGGATGCTGCGCAAACCGGCGACCCGGACGGTTCACTGTAAAGTGCGTTCGAGTCGACACAGTACCCTCATGGTAGAAGGCATAATGCTGTAGTTACGACAGCGTGAGTCACTTTTGTGGGTGGAATATGAAGTGTGTTGGGGGTTGAACCAGTGCATTGTGCACACCAAGGTGAACTTGTGTGCTCCGGTGTGTGTGTTTTTAAAAGCACACCGTGTGAAGGAGTTTTTAAGGAGTGGAAGTGGTTATTGGGTACACGTGTGAAAACGATTGTAATCAACTGTAACTAAGGTATTTAATTAATGCGTATGAACTGTTATTGTTTTATTATTTGATCCTCTGCTGCCGTAACAAACTAACACAGACACAGAGGTATCGGTCTGTCAGCCTGCCTGCCTGTCTATCCGTGTGTGTGTGTGTGTGTGTGTGTGTGTGTGTGTTGTGTGTGTGTGTGTGTGTGTGTGTGCATATATGCATGAGTGTGTGTGTTTGTGTTTGTGTGTTTATGTATGTAGTGTGTGTGATTGTGTGTGTGTGTGTGTGTGTGTGTGTGTGTGTGAGAGTGTGTGTGTATGCATGTGTGTGATTGTGTGTGTGTGTGTGTGTGTGTGTGTGTGTGTGTGTGTGTGTTGACTTTGGCCTGTGTTTGGTCTGCCCTATTGGCTGGGCCTCATTCATCCAAAGAAGGCTTAGCAGTGCTGGCTCAGCCAGGAGGGCCGGTGGGGCCGCCAGTCACAGGGCCCGGCCACATCAGGATTCAGACTACTTCACTGACACCAACCTGGCAACCCCAAGCCCCGCCCCCCCCCCCCCCCCCCAGTGCAAATAAAACAACCCTTCCTTCAGATTCTTCTTCTCTTGTTATTTTTTCATTTAAGTACTCACTCTCTCTTTTTCTTGGTGTGTGTGCGTGTGTGTGTGTGTGTGTGTCTCTCTCTCTCTCTCTGGCTCTCTGGCCTCTCTCTCTCTCTCTCTCTCTCTCTCTCTCTTTCTCACTGGGCTCTTGAGGGGAAGGGAAGCTCTTGAAATAAAGATTAGGTTCACTGCATTACATATGCACACACACACACACACACACACACACACACACACACACACACACACACAAGCCTGCACGCAGTCACACAAATGGCACACATAAATCGACTCAAAAACAGACACACACACACACACACACACACACACACACACACACACACACACACACACACACACACACACACACACACACACACACACACACACATACACATAGACTGGTCAGCCTGTAGAGGAATGCCAGAACACACGTGTGTGTGAGACTAACACAATCAGAGAGAGCATCCGAGGAGCGAGTGAGTGTGTGTGTATGTATGTGTGTGTGTGTGTGTGTGTGTGTGTGGTGTGTGGTGTGGGTGTGTGTGGGTGGTGTGTGTGATGTGTGTGTGTGTGTGTGCGTGCGTGTGTGTGTGTGCATCATCCTTTATAGTCATTGTTTTTCTTCCTTCTGTCCACTCTCATCCTGGTGATACGGTACTGACGTCAACACTGAAGCACTTTTCATATCTCTCTCTCTCTCTCTCTCTCTCTCTCTCTCTCTCTCTCTCTCTCTCTCTCTCTCTCTCTCTCTCTCTCTGAACTCTTAATTTCGGTGTGTGGATGATCTCTGTCACTAACGAGCCTGTGGCTAATCTCCCTAGCATGACAACAACTAAACAGTGAAGGAAGTGGCGCTAATCGCGCTTAAAGCTACGCTTAGTGAAGCACAATCGATCGGAAACCGAACATCGAGCAGATCCAACTAGCTTCGGCATATGTCATGCTAACAGATACATCGTAATGTCAATTTCCATCAATTATTAGTGTAATACGATACTTTTTATGTATCCTGAAAATTGCATCGCTTCAAGGAGGAAGTTCCCAAATAGAATGATTCAATGACTTTAAATGATTTTGTAATTAATAATTCAATGAAATACAATTGTATCAAATACAAATTTTTGGAAATTACAAATCTCTAAATAAAGGTTAAAAAAAAAATGTAACCCTACAGTTTAAACGATGAGCGCATCACAGTTGGCCCTCTGTGGGCCAGTCAGCCAGGCTCTTCCCCACTGTGGATGTGGAGAAGAGACGGCTTCAGACCCTCGGCGGTGCGGGGCGTCTTTAAATGCCGTGGGAAATCTAATAACTTAAGAGTTGATGCGGTGCCAAACGCTGGTAAGGGATTGACAGGTCAGGAGTGAAGGAACTGAAGGAACTCTTTGTTCTCTGAAGCCCGTCGGCGATCCAGCGCTCGGGGTGACGATACGTTAGGTCACCGGAATGAAACCCCTGGTTTCATCTCTCTCTCTCTCTCTCTCTCTCTCTCTCTCTCTCTCTCTCTCTCTCTCCTCTCTCTCTCTCTCTCTCTCTCTCTCTCTCTCTCTCTCTCACTCTCACTCTCGGTCAGTCTCTTGAGTGTTTTGTAAAAGCAAAGAGACTCACAGTGAATTCAGACAGAAGTCTAAGGTATAGGAGCAGGTAGGGGTTTGAGACATCTTACTGAAGGAGGGAGGGATGCAGATCCGGGGGAATCGAACCTGGTACCTTCTGGGGAGTGGGAGTGAAACCAAACCAAACCAAACCAGCCTAAACCAATATCCTGCCACCTTCCTGTCTCTAAGGTTAGGGTTCTAGGATTGGTTGTGTGGAAAATAATAATCGTTTTTTTTAGTAGTTGTTGTTGTTGTTGTTGTTGTGTCTTTACAGAATTGAAACAAAATGTACTTGGATCAATCGACTAAATCAATTGCTGAATCATTTAAATAAATAGTATAATATTCAATATAAAGCATGTATTTAACTGTACATGAAAAAAAATCCAAGAATAGAAAATCTTTTAAAAATGAATAATTGATGAATACAAAACATCAATAAAGGGGGGGGGGGGGGGTTGGGCCGTGGGGGAGGGGGAGGGGGAGGGGGAGGGGGAGGGGGGGGCAGGACAAATTGGCTTCAGCCATTAGGATCAGCGTTGGTCTGTTAACCCTGCTGCGCGTGGCGGTGTACAGCGTGCGTACATGCTTGTCCTTAAGTGGGATTTGTCCCCCTGCGGAAATAGCTCGGAGAAGACAAAGGCAATGGGGGTTTAAGGCGTCAGACAAATGACACACTTTTAATGTCTACTCTAATTTAAATCTGGGCTTTTTTTTATTTGAATCCTGCAAAAGTGACCTATCTTCACCATTTATTCCAGAGTTATCATTTGTACTTTTGAACTGCTTTTCTAGAACATCAGTTAGCATAATTATTTTTGAGCTTTTGGTTTTCATGATTCTGATTCTAGATTCAAGATTTAAATCGATTTTGAGGCCTGGTCAAATTGGAGTAAATAGCGTGTCGTGTTTATCCGTGGGGGGAGTAATAAAGTTGAGTGAAGGTCCTTTTTTGGTGTATTTCAGTGGGAATAGCTACTGAGAAGGAAAGAATTCTACCCTAACTCCCTGAGCTTTAGATAAGACCTGAAAAGACCCTCAAGTGATATTCCTGGACACTGGACGGATTAAGAGGCGTTGTATCCTCTCTGAAGTAACCGATACACCACGGCCCTTCATTGGCGGATTAGCGCGCGGCTAACATTAACACTAGCGCGCTTTGTCCAGGTTAATAGGTCGCTGTCATGTGTCCAGGGTTGACACGAGGCTGCGGGACGCTTGATGTTGACTTCTAAACGTCTGCCAACAAATCCTGAACAAAAAGGGTGTTAGGAATAGCATTAGCGTAGCATAGCGTAGGCTATCTCTTCTCATCATCCACAACCTCTAAGTTAACGCAAGAAACCACTGTGTGACCCACCGGAAGTGTGTGTGTGTGTGTGTGTGTGTGTGTGTATATTGTGTCAAAACTGGTTGACTTGAATTCCCCATTTGAAAAGTGTATTATTCTTATGATATACAGTATATTTTGTCATTTATATTGAATTGTAATATAATATATGTGTATACATACTGCATATAACATAGACTACATTATTGCAAAAAAATTGGAATACAGGATTCAATGTCTTTTAATATTAAATACTTTATACCGCCAGTGCTTTATGCTACGGTGATTAGCATTTTGAACTTCTTACTGAAGTCTCGGGTGTCAAGGTTATGAACCTGATCAATACCCTTTACAGGAACCCCCCCTCCCCCACCCTCCCCCACCCTCCCCCCCTCCCCACCCTCAGCAAGAAGAGTTCCTGGACCAACTGGAGCATCGATTAGCTTCCTGCTGCTCATATATCAAAATTATATATATATATATATATATATATATATATAATATATAATATATATAAATATATATATAATATCTTATAGCAATTGCTGTCTCAGGGGGCTTTATATACCCTGAACCAATAGGAGCCCTGCATATTAATATACCCTGCAAACACACACACCACACACACACACACACACACAGGCGCGTGTACGCACACCTGTTTGTTTTGTATTTAATCCTTGAATGGAATGTGGCAATACAGCTGATTGACAGCAAAATAGTCTTTGTATATGTGTGTGTGTGTGTGTGTGTGTGTCTGTGGGAAATTGTGCCTGAGTGTGTCTGAGGATGTGCACGTGTGTGTTTGCATATTCGGAAGAGACTATGGTTGTATATGTATACGTGTGTGTGTGTGTGTGTGTGTGTTGTGTGTGTGTTTGTGTTTGTGTTTGTGTGGGTGTGTATAAAAAGCTTATGTCCGCATGCAACCGCGTGGCCATGAAACACACAACTGTGTGTTCATTCCATAAACCCTTAAGAAGATTTGGGCACAGGCACTCCATTTCTAGAATGAGTGTGTGTGTGTGTGCGTAGATGTGTGTGTGTGTGTGTGTGTGTGTGTGTGTGTGTGTGTGTGTGTGTGTGTGTGTGTGTGTGTGTGTGTGTGTGTGTGTGTGAGGGTAAGAGAGTGAGTGAGGTAGAGAGTGAGTGAGAGAGAGAGAGAGAGAGAGAGAGAGAGAGAGAGAGAGAGAGAGAGAGAGAGAGAGAGAGAGAGAGAGAGAGAGAGAGAGAGAGAGAGAGAGAGAGAGAGAGAGAGAGATGCTCCAGTGGGTTCTGATTCACACTAACAGCAGGGTAGTTTCTGTACAGTTGAACACAGGACATAATGAACCATCCAACCCATCACCTGACCACACACACACACACACACACACAGATGCAAAAACACATACATATTTGCTTGGTTGCACATGGCCCACTTGATACATCGCACAGATGCGAATATGTCAATCAAAACATGCAATCATGTCCAATTCACGGTCCCATGGAAGTGGATTGAAAGAGGATTGTCTCAAGCCAGAGAGCGGAGACTATTTCCCACAGTCGTTTTGCACTGCAGGAACTTCAACTTCGGATGTTTCACAAACTTTGACAAAGTTCCTGTTCAGACATACAGCCAGACCGACAGTCAGACAAGCAGACAGAGACAGACATACAGATGGATAGATAGCCAAGGCATACAGGCAGACAGACAGAACGACAGACAGACAGACAGACAGACAGACATCGATGGATGAATCGATAGGATACAGAGATAGATAGACAGATAGATAGACGACAGACAGATACGTAGATGTATAGACAGGTGAAGACATGTAGATAGATACAGTTGGATAGACCTGTATAGTTGCTGGTGGAGCTCTCCGTGGGTGTGGTCTCCGTGGGCGGCACCTCCGTCTGCAGGTCCGGCTGCAGGCGTACGGCGGCGGCGGCGGCGGTGGCGGTGGCGGTGGCGGTGGTGGCGTTCCCCTCCTCGGTGACTCCCGCGCCTGCACCGCTCAGCCCCTGCTGAGCGGGGGCCGACGTGTAGGCCGTGGCCAGGGACAACCAGCAAACCAGGGGCCACAGCCAGGCCCACCGCAGCCCCCTCCCTCGGTGGGCGGCGGGGCCCTGGCCTCTGGGTGTCACGCTCCGACACATGAGGAGTAGGTAGAGTGGGGAGATAGAGAGACCTCTAGAGCTGATGAGGAGACGGAGAGAGAGAGAGAGAGAGAGAGAGAGAGAGAGAGAGAGAGAGAGAGAGAGAGAGAGAGAGAGAGAGAGAGAGAGAGAGAGAGAGAGAGAGAGAGAGAGAGAGAGAAAAGTTCAACTGCGGCTCTCCCGCTTCCTCATGACCTCGGCTGAACGGTCCCTCGTCCGATCGGAACGGGCTCCTCCAGTCAGAGAACCTTCGTGGAAACGGACCACACAACGCAAAAAAAAAGAAAAAAAACGATAGTTTGTTGTGGGATCTCCTCGTCTTTTCTCCTTCTCTTATCTCCTCCTCTCTTCTCTCCTCTTTTCACATCTCCTCTCCTCTCCCCTCCTCTTCACTCCCTGAGCGGAGAGAGAGAAAAACAGTGTGATGTTCATGTTGTTCTAGTGGGTGTTTCAGAGAGGAGGAGGAGGGAGTAGGGTGTGTGTGCTTGTGTGTGTGTGTGTGTGTGTGTGTGTGTGTGTGTGTGTGTGTGTGTGTGTGTGTGTGTGTGTGTGTGTGTGTGTGTGTGTGTGTGTGTGTGTGTGTGTGTGTGTTTGTGTGTGCGCACCATATGCAGCTGTAATCTGTTTGCTCCTGTGCTCTCCCCCTCTCTCTCTCTCTCCTGCTCTTTCTCCCCCTCTCTCTCTCTCTCTCTTAGCTCTCTCTCTCTCTCTCTCTCTCTCTCTCTCTCTCTCCTCTCTCTCTCTCTCTCTCTCTCTCTCTCTCTCTCTCTCTCTCTTATCTCTCTCTCTTTCTCTCTCTCCCTCTCTCTCTGTTCCCAGCCTCACTTGCCGTTTGTCGCTCTCTGTCCTCTCTGACACGAGACTTGATCACTCGCTCCAACACTCTTAAGCCCCGCCCACTATCCCCCCCCCCATTCCTCCTCCCCCCCTCCCCGTAGAGTGTGTGTGTGTGTGTGTGTGGGTCCAGAGAGCTCTTGCGTAACAGTAGCCAGAGAGTGAGCTGAGCTGCGCTGAGCTGGAACTCATGCAGCTCTAAGTCCCCATTTACCCTGTCACTGTACTCTCTCTCTCTCTCTCTCTCTCTCTCTCTCTCTCTCTCTCTCTCTCTCTCTCTCTCTCTCTCTCTCTCTCT
>CM051022.1:8518470-8520970 GCA_027704905.1 Muraenolepis orangiensis | reverse complement strand
CGTACACACTGATCATCAAATCAGAACAGAACCAAGAGATGGTTTAAATAAAGGTTTGTTTTCGAGTTTAATAATGTGGAGGAATTTGACAAAATAGGCTTGGAACCCTTCTGAACCGGTCCCAAGTAACCACAGGGGTTATATTGGTAATGTGGCCAGTATTACCACAGCCACGTACCTCGAGCACTGGGAGCTGGCCAGCAGCCCACAACCAGACCATCATGTACCAGGAACAGTACAGCGGAAAGTCTGCTGCTGTTAATCGCTAAGCCGCTTTGCCCCAATAATTGGTATTTTAAAGCCTTGCTTTCACACCTGGCGGCACTTCACGCGTAAGGGAAGATTGGAGGATTTTTTTTAAACTAGCATATTTTGCCAGTGGAATAACGTTTTTTTACCTTCTCGGTCTCTCACCTGCGTGACCTCCATGCTAATGTTTTGTCAACCCTTCGACTCTGCCTCTAGGTTTAGACTCTTTAAGGACCACTTGTGACTTCAATTATCCAAATAAACTTTGATAAATGCAGAAAATAAATGCAATAAATAAAGATGCTTAAGAAGTTGAAAACAAATCACTATTAACATTTTCTGTTTGCGCCACAGTGATGAAGTTAATTAGTTTGAGGGCTAGAACTAAGAAAAGCATCCAAAAGTAAAGCTTTTTTCCATATTGCATACATCATATAGCCACTTTTCTGGGTAGTCAATAACTGTGGGAAGGATCAAAGCACAATAAACACAGTGTGTACGTTGCGTCCAGTTGTGTCTGTTTACTTCGACCCAATCCCCCAGGGCTGTGTGCTAAGCCCTCTCCTCTACTCCATCAAGTTTGCAGACGACACAACGGTCAAGAACAACGATGAGGCAGCCTACAGGGAGGAGGTCCAGCACCTGGTGGCGTGGTGCGCCGACAACAACCTGTCCCTCAACACCGAGAAGACCAAGGAGCTCATCATGGACTTCAGGAAGACCAGAGCTGGCGCACACGCCCCCATCCTCATCAACGGAGCGGAGGTCGAGCGTGTCCCCAGCTTCAAATTCCTGGGGGTCCACATCTCCGAGGACCTCTCTTGGTCCCTCAACACGGCCTCACTGGTAAAGAAGGCTCACCAGCGTCTCTTCTTCCTGAGGAGACTGAGGAAAGCCCACCTGTCCCCCTCAGATTCTGGTGAACTTTTACCGGTGTGCCATCGAAAGTATCCTCACCAACTGCATCACAGTGTGGACTGCACTGTTTCCGACCGAAAACCGCCCAACGCATCGTTGGATTATCCCTCACTGCAACTACCCAACTTACGAACTCTGAACCCTGCTAACAATACCCTTTCACCATCAATGTCTTCAACGGCCTTGCACTGTATCCTAACTCCCTACGTCTACCTATAGTTTACAGATTTATAGTTTATATATTTATTGTTTACATACCTATATATATATATATATATATATATATATAAATGTATATATATATATATATTTTGATACAATTGCATACCCCTGCTCACTACCTATTTATACTTGTATACTTATCTTGTATTATTATATTATATTATTATATTATTATATATATATTATATATTATATATGTATTATTATTATTATATACCTAGAATTCTGCACATATCTCATACATAGTAATTTTATACCTGTTTTTAGTGGTCAACTGTTGACCACCAAGTTTTTTTAGTCAACTGTTTTTACATATTTTACATATTATTCAACTGTACATTATATATTACCATGCACTTTAGTGCAACATTTGCACTCTGGTTAGATGCCAAATTCCTTTCGGTGTACTGTGCAATGACAATACATTTGAATCGAATCGAATCGAATCGGCGTGGCGATGAAACAGCATTGTGTTCTACGCGGAGGAGATTTGAGCGCCCCCGTGTGGTCGAAACTTGAACTTGCAGTGGTGGATAAACAAGACCACGCGCTCACATGCGAAGCTCGCTACAAATCATTTTTAACATGTCTGTCGTATGTTTTGTAGCCCTTGCTTGCTAACTTTGTCTGTGATTTGCAGTCTCCTTTGACTATGAGACTAGTTGAGTAGACACCACATCAATACATGCAGTATGTGAGTAGGTCCTCTTCTGCACCGAAATCAATAAAGCTCTTTAGCTAAACTACTGTCATATATTTGAAATAGTTGTTGAGTCCAGACCAATTGTTGATTTAGTCTGTCCTATATTTAAAGCTGTATATCCTATGTATCCTAGTTATCGGTTACATATTGTATATCAATCACTGCAGCAGAACATTGTGTGTTCTTGCCTTGCTATTCTAACGAGGACATTTGACACCTTGGGACACCAACAATTTGCGGACCAAATTATAGGCCTCATAAGTAAAACCATTGCATTAAATAGTGACCAAAAGTAAAGTACTTTGTGAGTGAGTGTGCCTGTGTGTGTAGTGTGTGTGTGTGTGTGTGAGAGACCTTTTGGTACCTTTTGGTTCTACTTGCCTCTTCTCTGTTGTGTGGTGTGTGTGT
>CM051022.1:8493470-8498470 GCA_027704905.1 Muraenolepis orangiensis | reverse complement strand
CCCACATCTGAATAGAATGAAATCAAAATACATGTATAAAAAATATATAATAAATACAAATAATATAAATAATAAATATCACATTATCAAATAGAATAATTAAATACAATACAATTAAAAATATAATAAATATAAAAAATACAAAAAACAATAATAAATGCAAAATATAAAACACACAGAATATAATACATAAAAATGCAATAAATAAAAAAATATAATAAACTACAAATATCAATAAAAATGCAATCAATAAAAAATACGATACATCCATTTCAAATTGAATTAGTACACGTTCAACGTATGAAAATGATGCGTATACATGCAATACAATCCAACACCACCTCCTCCGTCTCCACTGACCCCCCCCCCCCCCCATCCCCCCCCACCCCCCCCCCTCCAGTCGGAGACCCTGATGGTCAACCCCCTCCACACGCTGATCCCGGCCACCATGTGCGTGTCCTTCGGCGTGATGCTCCCCGTGGGGAACCCCCCCAACGCCATCGTGTTCAGCTACGGTCACGTGAAGATCAGCGACATGGTGAGCACGCACACGCGCACGCACACGCACACGCACACGCACACGCACACGCACACGCATTCACACACACACACACACACACACACACACCCCACGCTGTATTCACACACATTGTCTGGTTCCAGTGTGAGGGATGTGTTGTGTAACAACACGCACACACACACACACACACACACACAATGTCTTTGGATGGTATTTTTTTTTTATACATGTGCTTCCCGTGGTTACTGTGTGTCCAGGTGAAGGCCGGCTTCGGGGTGAACCTGATCGGCGTGGCGGTGGTCATGCTGGCCATCACCACCTGGGGCGTCCCTCTTTTCAACCTCACCGAGTTCCCTGCCTGGGCGCTGGCCAGGAACGCCACTATCCAGAGCTTATAGCTACCATGAGAGAGATCGAGATCGAGAGACAGAGAGAGAGATATGGACGAAAACGGAGCGATGTAGATCTGTTGCTCTAAACAAGGCCCAGGAATACACACATACACACATTTAGACTCAGCCTTAAGACAGCCTTTAGAGCCTTTATGTTTTGCCAAACTACTGTTTCCAGTTGGCCAACTGATTGTTTTACTCTTTAAAATAAGACGCCTTATCAAAATCATCCACTAGGGGGTGCTGTAAAATGTCTTTTTTTTATATATATATATATGTTGTTGTGCCAGTTTGACAATCAGGCTGCCAATTCAGAAAGCTAAAAACACTGCTTGAAACAAAAAAAATGCAGTTAAACTGACAGCCGTCAAACATTAAAGTGTGCCTGAAATGGACTAAAATTCAAAGAGCATTGAATCACTGTGAATGCTGCGTTGAACACATGAACACATGTATATGTGTGGGGATACCCGGTGTACAATAAGCCAATCACTCATTTGTATAGGACAGTGTGTGTTGCTTTCCTCAATGCAAAGGTGTAGTGGAGTCTGTATACAAGTTTAGATCTCACTTATATTGCAGGCCGGAGAGCGTGTTTTTAAATATAAAACTGAATGTCTGATGTGGTTTGCGAGGTTCCAGCTTGATCTGACAGGAGTTCGGGCTGATCCAAGTTTGGGCTCATAGCTTTGTGAATGTTAAGGACCCCCCCCCCCCCCAGTCCCAGTCCCAGAGACGTAAGCTTTCTTTCGTTAGTGACCCTGATAAACTGTAACACTGAAGGAAAAGAGAGGAAAAAAATAACGTAGATAGACCTGAATCGGAAGGTCATCTAAAAAGGTGGCCCAGAACCTCTTTGAGAACAGCAGCAGGTCACTCCATGAGCCCTAACCAAAAGGTGGCCACAAGACCTTTGGTTTACAACCAGCCTACCCAGAGTTGTATCTTGACTGAAAGAGTGTGTGACACACACACACACACCAATTGTTTAATTGCTGATGTTTAATCATTGCAGTGGTTGCCCTAGTTGTTGCCCTGTCCGGCAGTGAAAGGGTGTACGATGTGCTTTATATTTTTACACAAATTAAACGATGTAAATGTGCATTTTTTTTGTACTAGATTAGGACAGGTAGACAATGGAGCAGGATTTATTTCCAATTATTATTTATTTCAGTTTCACCACACACACACACACACCTTTCCATGCTTCCCGGCACTGAATTCAGACATGGTGTACATACAAGATGATGTGTAAAATATGAATAATTCATCCTGCTATTAAAATCAACTGTAATATTCATACATCTAAATGTTTCAATGATGTGGCCTTGGTGTTTGAATTATATCCAATGCAGCCATAGAACCGGGTTGGGATTATAATAAACAAAATATAAAAATAATCCTCAGTGCATTGTGTTAAGTTGGTGCCTCAAACCCTTTTAGACCAGCAATGAGTAGGAGTAAATAGTAGCGGTAGCCATCGAGCTAGACATCATTTTCTGAAATTTGAAGAACAGCAATCGCTTGACACAGTCAGGGGAATGCCTGATTTCCAGGATTCTTTAATGACCGAGGACGGAACAATCTGGAATATCCACAAACACCGACCGTCCTTGTCTTTTTATTCATTCATTCATTCATTCGAATTTCACTGCACAAAAATAAATAATAAAAAGAGTCCCAGCACAAGCGTCCTCATTCGATCCTGGTGGTTAGGACCCCTGCTTGGGCCCCTCTGCTGGACTGAACCCCTCCGCTTCCATCTTATCTTTGTACTTCAGATAGTCCCTTCTCTTGGCAAAGTATTTGACCTGTAGAGAGACACGGGATAACATTTAGGACAAGACACACCTGGGAAACATCGTATGATCAATGTTGAAGAACCACAGACGGTCCATCACATACACGTGCCACATTGCTGGTATTAGAGAAGATTAGATTAGATTAAAATCTAAAAATAATTTGGCGTGGAGTGCAAATGTTGCAGTAAAGTGCATGGTAATATATAATGGTTAAATAAGATGTAAAAACGGTAAAAAACACTACTACTAAAAACAGGTATAAAATAACTTAATAAAGTGGGAATGAGATATGTGCAGAATAATAGGTATGTATGTATATAATAAATAAATACAATAATACATATACACACACACACACACACCTGTGTGTATGTGTATGTGTGTGTGTGTGCAAGTATACAAGTATAAACATGTAGTGAGCAGGGGTTATCAGCTGTATCAACAAGATAAATATATATACATGTATACACAGCAGGGGTTAGCAGTTGTATGCAGCCTTATAACCAACAGGTGACTTCGTTGATTAACTTCATTCGTTTCACCCATAACAAGACACATGCATAACCAAAAGGTGGGAGGAACCAAATCGCCCCACAAGTCCCACTTGTCCAGCGGTTGGTTTGAATAAAAAAAAACCTCCATGACACTAATACAGTAAGCATGTTTGCTAACTGATGGGAACCTTCACTCACCCACTGTGCAGGACAGGAGGACTCGAACTGCTTCTGGAAGCTTTCGCAAGGACCGGTTTGGTCTTTGTTGTCGTCGAGGCACTTCCAGAGGTCGTCCCTGGCTCCCCAGCACGCCTTTCTCTGCGCTGAGTTAGGAGCAGCCATCGCCTCGACTCGGGTTTTTTAACTTTTTCCTTATTGGACCGAAGGCTGGACAGGTGAGTTACCTCCAGTGACAACACATTGACTGCAGTAGTACAATGTGTCGTTCACGAGCAACCACGAATGATATGTTGGAGTCCTCACAACGCCATCTACAGATGTAATATTGCCCAAAAAAACACACCATATACAAACTACATAAACAGACTATAGTGACATGTTTCCCTGCAAGCGAAATTGAAGGACACACATTGCCCACCGTCGCGTTTGAATGATGTCATGAGTTGCTTGCTGCATGTTGTCTACTAAAGCGCCACTGGGCGGCGCTGTTTATCTAAATACGAGGCTTTGGGGGACACAACTATGGTGGAGGTTTACGATATAGAGGCTCTACTATAACCAACAGTTTTTAATCACTTTGTTGTGGCATATTGTATCAGTAAATGTAACTACCAATGTATAATGTGTGTGTGTGTGTGTGTGTGTGTGTGTGTGTGTGTGTGTGTGTGTGTGTGTGTGTGTGTGTGTGTGTGTGTGTGTGTGTGTGTGTGTGTGTGTGTGTGTGTGTGTGTGTGTGTGTGTGTGTGTGTGTGTGTGTGTGTGTGCGGCTGTTAATTCACTCTTTCCCTATTTCTTTGTGTGTGTGTGTGTGTGGTGTGGTGTGTGTGTGTGGTGTGTGTGTGTGTGTGTGTGTGTGTGTGTGTGGTGTGTGTCGTGGGGTGCGGGTGGAGGCCCCCTAGATTGGTTACCATGCCGCTCAGAAACGACACATCTAAGCCGCAGGAAAATTGGGCAAAACATGAATTCTGAAAGGGTGTGTGTGTGTGTGTGTGTGTGTGTGTGTGTGTGTGTGTGTGTGTGTGCTGTGAGGAAGTGTTCTGTCTCACTGCTTTAGAAACTCAAACATGCTTTGTTATGAGGACCTTATACACCCCTCCTATTGCACTCAACACACACACACACACACACACACACACACACACACACACACACACACACAACACACACACACACACACACGATGGGAAGAAGAACTGGAGGACAATACTACACAACCTTATGGTTAACTAAGACGATAGTTAACAGGTTGACCATTTCAAGAAGCTATACGTTAGCAATATCCTGTACAAAAGTCAGGAAAACACAGTGAGAGACACACACACACACACACACACACACACACCGGATGCGTCATCCGTACCACAGGCGACATTGGTTATACATACACACATGAAGAGGGGAAACGAGGATCTCCCAGGCAGACGGTATGTTGTTAAATAAATAACTGGACAATATTCATGTGTGGTCACATTGACAGTTGGCCTAAAACCTGGCTGTTGCCTAGTAACCCAGAACCTCAAGCTGAGCCCTATTGGCCGTTAACTTGCAGCTCAGATGTTGCTAAAGTTCACGTGAGTCAAGCCAATCAACAGGTGCCCTGTTACCGGCTCTA
>CM051022.1:8438470-8488470 GCA_027704905.1 Muraenolepis orangiensis | reverse complement strand
TGAGGTATCTACTTCTGGCCATCTGTTCCTCTTTGGTTTGCCTGGTTTTGCTTCACAGACAGGCGCCCACATGTACATTTGATCTTGTGACGTGTGTATGACTTCACACACACACGCAGTCCCAAAGCAATCACTTCAAGACGAAGGAGGAAGCGTCTTGTTCTTCATTTGACTGTCAAAACGGAAAACACACACGCACACAAGCACACGCACACACGCACACACGCACACACACTGCAACAAGTGGTTTTCTTTCATATCATAAATATGATTGATGGTTTTTTTGCAGGTATTCTGATGCTTGTATGATCATGTAGCAATTGATTTCCATTTTGCGATTGTGTGTGTGTGTGTGTGTGTGTGTGTGTGTGTGTGTGTGTGTGTGTGTGTGTGTGTGTGTGTGTGTGTGTGTGTGTGTGTGTGTGTGTGTGTGTGTGTGTGTGTGTGTGTGTGTGTGTGTGTGTGTGTCTGTCTGTGTGTGTGTCTGTGTGTCTGTCTGTCTGTCTGTCTGTCTGTCTGTCTGTCTGTCTGTCTGTCTGTCTGTCTGTCTGTCTGTCTGTCTGTCTGTCTGTCTTAGTGACCTTTTAGATTGAACTGATTGATTATCGGTGTGAAATGATTGGCAGAAATGATCATGTGTCAAGAGTTCACAAGTGACAGTTTCTTTGTTGGTAACAGACAGAAATTCAATAGATTGATATGCTTGTACCCAGGGCTCTCTCTCTGTGTGTGTGTGTGTGTGTGTGTGTGTGTGTGTGTGTGTGTGTGTGTGTGTGTGTGTGTGTGTGTGTGTGTGTGTGTGTGTGTGTGTGTGTGTGTGTGTGTGTGTGTGTGTGTGTGTGTGTGTGTGTGTGTGTGTGTGTGTGTGTGTGTGTGTGTGTGTGTGTGTGCACATCTCTAAGCAAAGAGCTGTAACCATGTGTTTAAAACCATATGATTGGGAGAAAGCTTTTATCTCTGTCTCTCTCAATCTCTCTCTCTCTCTCTCTCTCTTCATTTGCATGGGGACATTATTGCATAACTTGATCCGCTCCTCTTTCCACACACGGATCAATCTCTCCAATGTCCTCTCTCATGCTCAGATGCATTCTCCCCCCCCCCCCCCCCCCCCCCTCCCCCACCCAATCGTCAGTTTTCGTTCATCATCTGTAGCATCTTTCGTATATTTAGCATCATCATTGGAATCTTCGCTATCTATAGCATCATCTTTGGCATGAGAGGCATCATTTTGTAGCACCTTGAATTTCGTTTTCCTGTTCCTGCCTAGAGGACACAAAAATTGTCATTTTGTAATTTCCTCTTGACTGAAGTGTGCATCTGTCCGGCAGTCAGGCAGTCAGTTAGTCAATATTCACTATTTTTGGCTTGGTCTGTTGCTATAATATTTAAGGTTATGTACTGTACTTATGTCTGTATTACACACAAGTACACACCTATGCGTGCACAAATACACATATTCATACACGGTAAACTGTCTATATGCAACAAAAGCACACAGCCACAGGTTGACACACACACACACACACACACACACACACACACACACACACACACACACACACACACACACACACACACACACACACACACACACACACACACACACACACACACACACACACACACACACACACACACACACACATCAAACAAGATGAGTACAATTACTCAAATAGAGTACAATTCAGTGCTGGCTGAACCAAATTAAGATCTTCATGCAGAGAGAAACAAATCTTGTTACGGAAAGATTAAAACATTCTTAAGCCTTCTTAACTAAGTTTTTAAGCTGCAGAGCAAAATGTCTTATACTGAAAAACTGAACATCCCTATAGCCATATTTATTAATATTATGCCCGAGTCAAGACGTTATACTGAAAGTAAAATAAGATGGTGACATAAAATGAAATCTTACATCTAAGCTTTAATATGAAGCCTAGAGGATTATTTTAGGAGCAACTCAGAGAGGAATAGCTTGGTGTTTAACCACATCATGTTAAATAATGAATCTCTACTTCCACGCCTGATATTTAGTCTATAAACCTGCTCTCTCTCTCTCTCTCTCTCTCTCTCTCTCTCTCTCTCTCTCTCTCTCTCTCTCTCTCTCTCTCTCTCTCTCTCTCTCTCTCTCTCTCTCTCTCTCTCTCTCTCTCTCTCTCTCTCCTCTCTCTCTCTCTCTCTCTCTCTCTCTCTCTCTCTCTCTCTCTCTTTCCCTGTACCTCTTTCCTTTTTTTATTTTCTCCTGTTTCTCTTCATCCCTCTCTTCCTCTCCATCTCCCACGTGTATCCTGCCTCTCTTTCTCTCTTTCTCTCTATCTCTCATCATCCTTCTCTCTTTTTATCTTGCTCTCTCCAAACATGGGTTATTTCAGCTTGCCATCTTTGTCTGAAGCTATTTCCACAGGAGTCGCTATGGTTTTGCTAATCCACTTAGATGCTATAGTGGCTAAGCCACTTAGATGCGGGTGCCTGGTTTCGACCATAGCAGTATGCAAAGTGGGCCATGTCACTAGTGCAATTGGATTAAGCCGTTTATGTTGTATGTATGTTATTACTGCAATTAGGATGATGATGATTCTGGTTTGTATTGGTATTGGTATTATTATTATTATTAATAATATAATTTCCTAGTATTGTATAAGCATCCCTATAAAGAAATGGAGTGAATGTTGTTACAGGAGTTGCTAGGAGTTAAATATAATATAAATAAGGAAAGGTAGAGAAGAAAGAAAGCATTTTTTTGGCAGGGCTGAAGAGAGTTACTTAGTGCTCTTACATAAACAAGAAAAGATTGCAAGATAGAAAATATTGATACAAAAAAAAGGAAAGAGAGAGAGAGAGAGAGAGAGAGAGAGAGAGAGAGATAGCATCAGACGGGAGAGTTGGAGACTGAATGCAAGTTTTTTTTCTCGCTCTCCTCCTGAAAGGATGAAGTCTGAAGTTACCGTGGCGACAATAGCCGTCTGTCTCTGTCTCTGCCACAAGCACAACAGGAAGCGTTGTGTTTGAATGGGCTGGCACTAGAAACTCGGGCCACAGGAGAGGAGGACGAGAGAGAGAGAGAGAGAGAGAGAGAGAGAGAGAGAGAGAGAGAGAGAGAGAGAGAGAGAGAGAGAGAGAGAGAGAGAGAGAGAGAGAGAGAGAGAGAGAGAGAGAGAGAGAGAGGAGAGAGAGAGAGAGAGAGAGAGAGAGAGAGAGAGAGAGAGAGAGAGAGAGAGAGAGAGAGAGAGAGAGAGAGAGAGAGAGAGAGAGAGAGAGAGAGAGGTTCAATTTGGCTTCTTGGCCGAGATGTGACTGAAAGTAATACACCTCTCAAGCCGAAAGGAGCAGACCAATGAAAGATAGAATCAACAAAGCGGCTGTCAATCAAACGTGTGTGTGTTTATTGGACAACATGCATACGCCAGTGTTGTTAGTGGCTTGGTCGGTCTCATAAGGAATTTGAACTTCCCCAGCCTCTGCAAGTAGTGCCCCCTTTGGGCTTTTGAGACAAACAGAACGGAACTGAACATCTAATTCACTTTTCCCCTTTCAAGTTTGTCCCTGGCTTAGAGACTGTAATTGTGATTAGGGGGCGGCAGTAGATCAGTCTTATGGGACTTGGCTTGGGAACTGGAAGGTCGCCGGTTCAAGTCCCCGAAACACCCAGGCACCTTGAGCAAGGCACCAGACCCCTACAGTGCTCCCCGGGCAGCTGTATATAAAATACAGCTGCCCACCGCCCCTAATACTAGGATGGGTTAAATGCAGAGTAACAAATGTCACTGTGTGTGTGTGTACATGTTTGTGACCAATAAAGAGGATTCAATCCTCCAGATTTAGATTTAGATAAATCCGAAATAAACGTTCCCTGAGCCTGGGACACTGGCCGTGCGTCACTGAGAGAGAGAGAGAGAGAGAGAGAGAGAGAGAGAGAGAGAGAGAGAGAGAGAGAGAGAGAGCTCTGAATTTAAGCGTTCAATGCAAACAGCAGCAGCTGCAAGTCAAGTTTTTTTCTTTTCTGTCACACTCATTCCTATACAGTCATAGATGAGGAGGAACTGTTCTGCGATTGTAGCGGAAGACCCAGAGAGGAGAGAGGCTTTGGTAGTCTCCGTACGACGATGTTCAGAATCGGGGGGAATCTATACATAGTTCCAGAGTTTGGGAGCAACAAAGGAACAGATGTGGATGAACAGTGGGATAAAGGGGGTGGGCGTCGTCCTTTAATTTACAACCAAAAGGGAGCTGACGTCTAATAATAAAAACCTGACCCTTTAGAACCCTGTTTTTCTTAGTTTTTTGCTGATGTCAATCTTTTTCTTCCCGGCAAACTGGTGTCATGTGACAGTCTGTGAGACGAATTGGTTTCGCCGAGGCAAATTAAATTACACCACTTATTGTGCACAGCGGCGGTAGGAGGGGGGGGGGGAGGTGGAGGTGGAGGGGGGGGGGGGGGTGATGGGGAGAAGCAGGCTGGGAGAGGGGGCTTTACAATGGAAACCAGTCGCCCCCCCCCCTTCCAGGGAAAAGTTCATCAGCACTGAAACTGTGACTAATGGCTCATGAAGAAAAGGAAGTCGATTGATTTCCCACCCTCCTCACCGGGAGTTGATTGACGTGGTGTGTGTGAACATTAGACTGAAACCCAAATATCTGTTGAGGGGAAAGCATTGGGATTGAATAGAGAAAAGTGAATAGTGGTAGAACTACAGTACCCACAAACACTCAATGATACAAAGACATACACTCACTGTGTGTGTGTGTGTGTGTGTGTGTGTGTGTGTGTGTGTGTGTGTGTGTGTGTGTGTGTGTGTGTGTGTGTGTGTGTGTGTGTGTGTGTGTGTGTGTGTGTGTGTGTGTGTGTGTGTGTGTGTGTGTGTGTGTGTGCGCGTGGGTGAGTGTTTGTGCGTGTGTGTGTGTGCGTGCGCGTGGGTGAGTGCGTGTGTGTGCGTGCGCGTGGGTGAGTGTTTGTGTGTGTGTACTCAGACAGTGAGAAATGAGGATCCTGACCCTTCATTGAGAGGCTCAGAGGAGAAGGAGGGAGGGGGGAGGAGGGGGGTGGCTTGGTTTCCATGGCGATAGAGAGATTCTGAGTAGGAAGTCAGGGAGTTCCACACGCCTTTAGAAACTCTTTCGTTGTCATGACGCCGTGGGTTCCACTGTTGTCAAGGAAACCCGAGTAGTGGCATCGCATGCTGATGACCGGTGAAAACATTCACCTGATGAAAACAATGTTGCCCTAACTCAAATCTTGTATGACCTTTTAATAATGATACTTTATTCTTTCATTTGTGTATTTTGCCTCTGTGGGTCGTACTGCATTCCAAATGTTTGTATTAGCCTGCTTAACGTCATAACAGTATGTAAATGATGTGATAACGTAGCAAAATTGGTCATACACACATAAATATATGCATCTTTTGGCCCTTTTTAAAAATGTTGTCAAGCGGCTTTGAAATGGTTCACCGTTGTGGGAAAACAGGATTAGGAGTCTGGTTGAAGACCTGCTTTTCCATTCTTCTCTGCTCTTT
Source organism: Muraenolepis orangiensis (assembly GCA_027704905.1). Classification (NCBI taxonomy): domain Eukaryota; kingdom Metazoa; phylum Chordata; class Actinopteri; order Gadiformes; family Muraenolepididae; genus Muraenolepis; species Muraenolepis orangiensis. Next base: position 8,482,960 of record CM051022.1, on the reverse strand, counting down.
CTGTCAATTGGTTCATTCACTCAAACATTCATTTGTCAGTTCCTTCAAACAAAGAATGAAATAACTTCTATTGTTCAGTGACCCTGAGTATTTTAGATGGGCTGTAGTGGTTAGGTTACTAAAACGCTCAAAAGAATAACACACACACACACACACACACACACACACGCACAATGTGTGTATGCATGTACATAATTAAGTACATAAAGTGTGTGTGTGGGTGGAGGGGGGGGGGGTTGCTTTGTCACAAACTCCTGCATGATTCTCCATGGCCCATTTCTTCATCATCCCTCCACTTGATGCAGCATGGTGGGTGGTGGGAGTCTGCTTCGCATGCCACCAGCCTCCCCTTGCTTTGGGCCCCGATGCCTCCGTTCTAAACACCCCTGGGGGTCTTCGGCATATGGTACGGCCCGGGCCTTTATTTCCTCACGAAAACGCATTCTTGATGGTCTCTATGGAACGTTTGTGGAACCAACTAACCTGCTACCTTCCCTGCGGTTGACTTGATAGGTTTTTACGTGTGTGTGCGTGTGTGTGTATCTTTGTGTGTGTGTGTGTGTGTGTGTGTGTGTGTGTGGTTGTCACATACATTTTTAAAATCTCTCCATATGTTCTCGTGTGGGAGGCTAAATGTGTTCCTTTATTTGAAGCTTATTGGGTACATTAATCCTTACGTCTGCATGTGTGTGATACATCGGTGTGTGTGTGTGTGTGTGGGTGTGTGTATGCCTGTGTGTGATGTTTGTCAGGGCATGTGTGTGTGTGTGTGTGTGTGTGTGTGGGGCCATTCCAAGAAGGTTTATGCATGTAGAAAACCTACTGAAGCAGATAGAGCGTGCCCTTTTTTCCATTTAGAGAGAGAGAGAGACGGAGAGACGACGATGATTTTCAACAACCCTGTTCTTTTAAACGTCTTTTTTTTTTCCGACAACATGCATTCAACACAATACATTACACTTTAATTTTTCAATTAGAAATAAAAACGACAGAGAAGGAATTGGAGGAGACTAAAAGAGAGAGAGAGAGAGAGAGAGACACAGTCGAGTGTCACATAGAGGACCAGAGGAGACACGCATTTCAGATGTATTATTAAGATCCCTTCTCTCTCTGTGTCTTCATCCATCACGCCATCAGACGTTATTATTTCCTCTCTCTTCTCTCTTCTCTCTTCTCTCTTCTCTCTTCTCTCATCTCTGATTCTCATTCTATGTTCTCCCATGAATAGTTCTAATCTCTCAGATTTCTCTTCCTGCATACATGAATATAGCCCTGTTGAGCAGAATAATGCACAATGGTATGGAGCTATTATAATATGAATATGATTATGAATAGACTAGAATACAATGGAAAGTAATTTGCGAGCTAGTTACTTAGTGATCTACTACGCCCACACTAACGTTGTGTATGAGATATGAACCCACACCCTGACTTTGTGGGGGCCCAGGCCAATCCCAGGGGCTGTGACATGGGCCCCCACACACACACACACACACACACACACACACACACACACACACACACACACACACACACACACACACACACACACACACACACACACACACACACACAGTACTGTCGTGACAGGTTGTAGTTCATGCATGTGGCACATGGCAGAGACACTGCTCTTTTATGAGTCTCGTGGCGCCGCACGTGTGTCTGTGTGTTTGTGTATCTGTGTGTGTGTGTGTCTGTGTGTGTGTTTGTGTATCTGTGTGTGTGTGTGTGTGTGTGTGTGTGTGGAGGGTGTGAGATTGTGAATGAGAGACAGTAACGGAATTACTGAAACCCCAACAGGCTTGGGGGAGGGTGTTATCTTACACTGATTTAGTAAATTGTGAATGTGTGGGTTTGTGCGCGCGTTTGTGTGTGTGTGTGTGTGTGTGTGTGTGTGTGTGTGTGTGGGTTAATTTTTGAACTTTGCCAGCTGTTCATCTATATTGTCACCTCCAGCCTGGAGCCCCAAGTTCTCATGACACCCCACTGTGCACACACACACACACACACACACACACACACACACACACACACACACACACACACACACACACACACACACACACACCACACACACACACACACACACACACACACACACACACACACACACACACACACAGGTTCCTGCTGGTACTCTGAGACACAATATCCTGTGTTTTAAATGGATCCTAGTTTCATTAAGGTTCACTCTCCTGTTGGACCCAACTGTCGCGGTTCCATTACCCAGCCCTGGCGTGTGTGTGTGTGTGTGTGTGTGTGTGTGTGTGTGTGTGTGTGTGTGTGTGTGTGTGTGTGTGTGTGTGTGTGTGTGTGTGTGTGTGTGTGTGTGTGTGTGTGTGTGTGTGTGTGTGTGTGTGTGTGTGTGTGTGTGTGTGTGTGTGTGTGTGTGTGTGTGCGCGCGTGTGTGAAGGGTAGAGGTGTCTTAATGGGCTGCACTGGTGTATGGAGCACTTTTCCAGTCACACGTTCCTTTAAAGCCCCCATTCACGGTTAATGTGATACATTTAGCCACGTTTGCACACTCACACACACATTTGATACGCCTACGAAATGATCAGCAGCTAGGGGTTGGCTTCTGCTCTCGGACACCTCGGCACTTTGACTAGGAGGAGGATGAGGAGCCGGAGATCGAAACCGTCAACCAACCCCTCCATTTCGTGAGAAACAAACAAAGGGTTGCCAAGATCATTAGGACTTTTGACTTCACACAAACGATTAAGAAGGATATTTAGATCAAGGATTTGGGATTGGTTCGATTCCCCGGGGTTGACGGAGACACGAATGACATGTGATTGTTGTGTGACAGATGTGGAGTTCAGAAAGGACACCTTGCTTGGTTTTGTTTTCGTCGTCTCCCGTCTGGTTCTCCCTGTGATCCAATCTTAGGTGTTTGAGTCGACAGATGTGCTACCGACTGAATGAGGACAAGTCACAGGCATTCTGTTAACATGGCTTTTGACTGTTTTTTTTATACCATCCACCTCTATTATGTCCTTGCTCTCGATCTTTGTTTGTTTGTCTGTCTGTCTGTGTGTGTGTGGCGGTGCTGTGTCTCTTCTTTCATCTTGCTGTTAATGACATGAGGGAGCGAGAAGAAAGAGAGAGACTGACAGCTGTATGAGAGAGAGAGAGAGAGAGAGAGAGAGAGAGAGAGAGAGAGAGAGAGAGAGAGAGAGAGAGAGAGAGATGTATTAGAGAGAGAGAGAAAGAGAGAGAGAGAGAGACTGATGGATGTATTAGAGAGAGAGAGAGGTATAGAGTTTGGACTGAGGTCAACGGTACTGATTTAACCATCTGACACTTGGCACAGCTGAACGCTATAAAAAAGCATGGTTTCCTAGACCCATGTGGTATGTGTTTGCCTGGCTATGTACACCAATGTCTGTGTGAGTGTGTGAGTCATACATGCTGTACGTATGTGTGCATGGATGTCGTGTGCATTCACTAGGTGTGTGTGTGAGTTTGAGGTCAACAGTTGTTCATGTGCCATGTGACACAAATCTCATGTGTTCATTAGAGAGACCAGTTGTGGTCATCTCTGCTTCCTTTCCCTTGCTAATGGGCTCATTCGATCCAATCAACGCACTACTAATCAAAACTATAAATTCATATTACTGTACGTAGTCATAATACAATCAAATTGTATTGATTTGCCCTTTCCCTTCGGTTTGGAAACGAGCGAACGATGGAGAAGCTATATAACTGAAGATGCTCCCATCCAAGGTGACTTTCAGTTCATTTTTAATATATATATTTTTAATATACATATCATTAAGAAACAAATTCAGTCAAACATCCTGACCACTACTCAACCAAGACATGTGTTAAGCAGTTAATTACAAAACAATCCACATCAGCTGGGACTCCTTCTGCCTAATAAGCCAATATTTTTACATGAACGCGACAGGACAAGGACATTTTCATTTGGTTTGTTTTTCCCTCTGGAAAATTGGTTTCGTACCGGTCTGACATTCACTAGTCTTACTTATTCACCTGGCAGCCATCTTGGCTCTAAAGCGCCAGCAGGGGGATGAGGAACCGAATACGGCAATTCTGCATTCAGTTCCATCACCCTGCTGGCGCTTTAGAGCCAAGATGGAAGCAATATGGCCACCGGCCGAATGAGGCCCATTGCCCCTCTCGGGATCTCTTTTGTCCGTGGTAGTGGGTTTGATTAGGGTTAGGTGAGGGTTAGACAGCAGATGTCCCCCGGTGACCTGACAGTGTAGCGGGCAGTCTAGCCTTTCTCTGGGCAGCGTGCTAATAAATAGGCCTATAGGATTACCGGACTCTAGGGGAGGGGGGGGGGGGGGGGTGGAGAGAGGGAGAAAGAGGCTAAGGACTGCATTGGGGACTTTGACTATGGTCTCAGATCACTCGTCTGTAAAGCAGGCTGTAGCATTAAAAGTGTGTGATTTAAGACGCCAGATGGACGGGGGTCAGGGGGGAATGAATGGAGGATTTAGTGATCCCTGGTAGGGAGGCCAGGGAGGTGGAAATGGGAGAAGAAAAGGAGAATTGAGATGGGAGCCCATTGATGTCTTTCTTGCGGGTGTATACATTTTGTACTATATTGTACTGTGGTTTGGCTAAAAGCTTGTTGTCAAAACGCTAAGCGGTTTCTACGGGTTCCTTCCTTCAAGATTTCTTTCTCCAAATTTAAGAAAATAATTATGTGGCCTGTGAAACCCTCTGGGACTGTAACTGTGATGTCTAAGGGCTATACAAATAACATTGACTGGACTTGACTTGAGTTCGACTAATGCCAATTAGTGTCCCTTGATACTCATAATTGTGTGTCAAGGATGGAGGAGCTTTCGTTTCACAGTGCTCTGAAATATTAACGACTACCCGTGGATGTAAGGACCGCTCAGAGTTCTTAGAAGTCCAGAAGCTCCTCTGGACGAGGAACATCTTTTTTTTTGTCATTTTGGGGTGGGTATTGTTCTCAAACCGTCTTATCCTGTTTACATCTTGTTACTGTATCTTCCATAAAAACAATAAAGATTATTTGGAAAGAAAGAAAGAAGCTCACCGGTTTTAAGGAGGTTTTGTGGCATTGAAGCTTTTAGTCGTATATCATATATCGTATCACATGTTTGGAACGACACACACACCATGTTCAGTTGACTACACCTTTTGGTCCGAAACCCAGCCATTCACCATCTAGCTTGTTGTCATGCTAATCGTATGGCGCTGTCCAAGTCACATTAGAGATGGTTAGACCCATGAGACCCATGAGCTGCAGCTTCTTTGTCACTTCCCAGAGGAGTCCCCAACAGTAGACCTCTCACCTCCCACATCTTCGCCTGTGAGTGACTGCAGGTTTTAAAAGTATATGAATCAGGTGGTACAGGAACAAGTGTCCCAAGTCGACTGACACTCAAACACTGTGGCCTAAATAAACTGATGTTTTTTTTAAGTTTCTGTTTTAAGGACACTGAAGCCTGGGGATTTTTAAACTCGACTCCAGCGTCTGAATTCAGGTCTTTTGGAGATTGGCGGGAATTGACTCGGACGTTTTGAATCCATGTCAGTTAAAAAAAAATAGGACATGGCTTCACCTTTGCTTCATCTTTCTGAACTGGGACACCGTGTTGTGTGGTCTCCCTTTGTGGGAGGTGTGTGTGTGTGGGGGGGGGAGGGGAGGGGGGGGGGGGCATTCTGTCCAACAGCAACTCTCTCCCTCGTTTCCTGTGTGCAGACGTCGTGTTCAAACCGGACGTCACCAGATTTAATCGGACAGAGATGAACAGAGGGAGTCCAGTAGACATAGGACAGTTATTTCCCCTTTCTCGTAATATTTTTTGACTCCTGTCAGACTGTTGGGGGAAGCCGCGGGGGGGGGGGAGCTTATTGCCTTGACCTCCTACATGACCGAGCTGAGATGAAATACAAATAAAATATTAGAAAACAACATTGCCGGCCCCATGGAAGGCGTGTGCGTTCATCCAAAGGCGTCTTTCCATACCGTGTGTGGTCCAAGTGGGAATTCAACCCCCCCCCAAACCCAGACAGTGTTAATACCGGGCTTGAGCAGTTGAGCCATATAAGATGTCGCTCTGCTAATGCACACATGCGGGATGTGTTGTGTGTGTGTGTGTGTGTGTGTGTGTGTGTGTGTGTGCGTGTGTGTGTGTGTGCGTGTGCTTGTGTGCGTGTGTGTTTTCCGTTTTGACAGTCAAATGAAGAACAAGACGCTTCCTCCTTCGTCTTGAGGTGATTGCTTTGGGACTTCCTGATGGATGACTGACAAGCCACTTGCATGAACTTCCTGTGACTTTTGTAGTTAGCCCCGCCCCCGCATGTGTCACTTATGAGGGCTGAACAACTCCATTATAAATGATGTACTGTAGTACAGTGAACATTTTTCAGTGAACATGGACGCAAAAATAATTATTCCTACTAATTATGGGAATCTTTTCCAGGCAAAAAAAAACCTCCTACCACCTACCCTAGATGTTGTTCACTCTTTACGTCATCTAAATGTCATTGTTTTTTGTGTATGAAGAACCCTATGGGTTCTCGTGACCGGCACTACGTCCATTGTCCGTACACCATCTCTTTGGCCCGGAATGCTATGTCAATCATCCTTTAGCTCTGCTACTCTCATGCTAGCCATTTTTCGGCGGGCCAGTTCAGTTGACCTTGGGGTCTGTCGTTACATGGTCGTTCAAATCTACTCCGGATAGTTTTACATGTCGTTGTACACTTAGTAATACAACTACCTGGTGTCCATTCCTTTCCTAAGTTCGGGTTAAGTTAGGTTCAGTATGTTTTTCCCCACAGAGTTGAGTACACATGAAGGGTACTAGTTTGACATGTTTACAGCTTTGCCGACGTTTTTAATGACATGAACCACCTGCAGAAAGGTGAGACAATCACATTGTGTATTGTGCCTCAATGCAGTTTTCCTCTTTCGTGGTCTTCAAACATGTTGATATTTGACAGTAAAGGAAGGCATGTGCATGTGTGTTCCTTCACCCTGCCATCTCACTTGGTCCCCTGCTGTGACCCACTAATGCATGAGGCGAGTTCACGTTTGTCCAGGCTTAGTTTCGATCGCTCAATCACCCCGTGCCATAAGTAATCAATGCTTTGTGTGTGTGTTTGCTAACCCTGCTAACAACCAAGGACGGTATTGTGTCAATACCATGTTCCCATTTACAAAGAGTGTCACATGGTTAAGACTTCAGGGCTGCGGCCAATCCAATAATAATAAAATAATAATACTTATTTTGCATGTTTTTCAAACGGCAAACAACACTTTTTTTTTTTTCAAGATTCAAGATTCAAGAATTTGAAAGTACAATGAAATGCTTACTCCCCATTCCCTTCCGCAGTATGAACTTCCAGGACACAATACTATAAAAATACTATACACAATACAATTTAAAATCAACATAAAAAGAACAATGATAGTGTAATTGATTGCATGGGTGCTTCAGATGCGACTCCCTAATGTTTGCATAAGCTCTGTGGACACATTGGGGACTATGCGACTATGCGACCCTATGATGTGCTGGTGTCCTATTGGGGGGGGTGTATCCCTGCTTTGACCCCCCCCCACAGCCCTCCTCCCAGCCTACCCCACCCCCACTCCCTGCTTTGACAGACAGCCGAACAGGAACAAGCATTGGAGTAGATGGAGGGAGGAATGGCTGATGTATGACTGCATGTGGTTGCAGATGCAGCTTTCACGTCGGAGGCAGATGAAAGAAAAACACCAACACTGACCTGGATAGCAGTTAATCCTGGTCTTTATTTCACTCCAGTGTAAGACACACAGTGGGATTATCGCCGGGGATGTTTTCGGCAGCGTCACGTGGCCCTCCTCGTCAGAGGCTCGGAACGACTTTGTTCAAACCGAGGCTGTGACCCAGATCTGATCCCAGTTGGCCTGTCGATGAGTTGTCGCTCATAGCACAACAAGCTTTTTATTATTCCCCCGAAATAAAGGATCATTACGTTTTATCTTCATCATGGCCCCCCCCCCCCCCATCCCCACCCCCCCCCCATCCCCCCACACCGAACACTTCCTTTCCGGAGAGGAAATTGAAAAGATAACGCTGTAGAACAGCAAGATTTGTGGACTAGTAATAGATGCCACCTCCGTTTGTCCACCTTCAAAATACTAAATCTAAATCTGGAGGATTGAATCGTCTTTATTGGTCACATACATGTACACACACAGTGAAATGTGTTTCTCTGCATTCAGCTCATCCTAGTTTTAGGAGCAGTGGGCAGCTATTTTTATATACAGCTGCCCAGGGGAGCAGCGTAGGGGTCTGGTGCCTTGCTCAAGGGCACCTCGTGCCCCCCGTGCCGAGGTGTTTCGGGGACGTAAACCGGCGATCTTCGGGTTCCCAAGCCAAATCCAGAACAGACTGAGCTATCCTGCCGCTGTGTGCATGTTTTCATATACTTTCATATACCCTTTTAATATTAGAATCATGTTATACTTTCAACATGCATCCCATAGTCTGGAGACGACTGATTCAGCGATTGATGCGTTGTCATCACTCCCGAGGCCTGGCAGTGTTCTCACCGGCAGAGAGAACGAGACGGGTCAACCCATGGGAACATCCGGTACTGTACCGGGCTTAGATCGGTCCCATAAACCTGTGTGTGCGGGGGGGGGGGGTAGTTCCACTGGCGATTTAGCTGGAGGCTAATGTGAATGTGAAGGCTGCAATGTGAGCAGTGTGTTAAGCATTCACAAGACACCGAAGACATATTACATATACATACACATATTCCAGTGTGTTATGGCTAATATGGCTGGATGATGTCCTGATATGACTGGTACAAGTGTTACAATGCAGCAAAAGAGTGTCAGAATGCGACATCAAAAGCCAGAAACAAGTCGAATTGTTGGACAAATCTTCTTTTTTGTGTTGCTTGTGTGAATGCTGCTAAAGGCTGCCGTGACAACCACTGTAAGACCAACACTGCAGACCACATCAGAAGTCATCTGAGCACATGCCAGCCTGGGGCCTTATCTACTGTATCTGCTGTACTATCCAATGTCTCAGAGATCCAGCTGGTGGATGGATGACGGACACGGGAGAGAGAGAGAGAGAGAGAGAGAGAGAGAGAGAGAGAGAGAGAGAGAGAGAGAGAGAGAGAGAGAGAGAGAGAGAGAGAGAGAGAGAGAGAGAGAGAGAGAGAGAGAGAGAGAGAGAGAGAGAGAGGAGAGAGAGAGAGAGAGAGAGAGAGAGAGAGAGAGAGAGAGAGAGAGAGAGAGAGAGAGAGAGAGAGAGAGAGAGAGAGAGAGAGAGAGAGAGAGAGAGAGAGAGAGGTGTGATATGCAGGTTTTAGCTAATGACACATGCAAACTCAGACACCCACACTGTGTCAGACAGACAGACAGACAGACAGACAGACAGACAGACAGAGGTTTATTTGATTCGCTCAAGAGTGATGTATGTACAACCAGAACAGAAGAGGAGAGGGAACTGTGAAAGAGGGGACAAATTGGATAGAAGATGGCGAAAGTGTCCGTTCTTTATGCATGTGCCTCTGGTATTGTAGTAGCATTGTCCTGGTCTTTAGTATTTTTGGGTCACCTTATGTTTGCAGGTCAGCCTCTTGTTGTGGACCACTTCAACCATTGGCTCGGGCCAGGGAGAAAAATATAAATGCTTCAGTGCAGCGTTTAGCTTTACAGCACTGGAATATATCCCCAAAAGGTTTTAAAGTGTATATTCTGTGTGTGAAACCAATGACAATCCAGTTGATGAAATACTATCAATGTATCACAGATGGCACACCGTAAGTGGCTGTTGCCATCCGTGGCATCGGCCAGAATATGCATACACACTAAGCTAAATAAGACTCATTGATGACGATTGTCATCAGTGACAGGCTTATTTTAAATGATTTTGAATCACATTGTAATCTTACAAACGGTATACATTGCATTCAATGTATTTCACCTATAAAAGGATGGTATGAATGTGTGTGTGTGTGTGTGGTGCTTTGTTCAGCTCCAACCTGCGAAAGGGCCCTCTATCTAATTGTGTGTGTGTGTGTGTGTGTGTGTGTGTGTGTGTGTGTGTGTGTGTGTGTGTGTGTGTGTGTGTGTGTGTGTGTGTGTGTGTGTGTGTGTGTGTGTGTGTGTGTGTGTGTGTGTGTGTGTGTGTGTGTGTGTGTGTGTGTGTGTGTGTGTGTGTGTGTGTGTGTGTGTGTGTGTGGTTTAGCTAAAGTCCTTTCTTTTCTTCCCTTATCCGTCCATCATATCTGTCACTCTCTTACCATTTATCTCTCACTTACCGCCTCCCCCCCCCCCCTGCTGCACCTTCTCCAAACACACACACACACACACACACACACACACACACACACACACACACACACACACACACACACACACACACACATCGTTATACGCTTAACTGCCTCTGAGGAAATATATGAGAAACCGAAAAGATAACGGCATATAGTAAAAACTTTCTTTGTCTGACTGTGTGTGTGTGCGTGTGTGTGTGTTATGCCCATGTTTGTGAACATATGGGTGTGTATGTGTGTGTGTGTGTGTGTTTCTGTATGTACTTGTGAACCGCCTGTGCACATGTGGGTACCAAGTGTCAGATTTGTATTCCATGGCAGTGTTTTAAAAGAATTAATGAATGACACTCTTCTCATTGTGTGTGTGTGTGTGTATGTGTATGTGTGTGTGTGTGTGTGTGTGTGTGTGTGTGTGTGTGTGTGTGTGTGTGTGTGTATGTGTGTGTGTGTGTTCTCTTCAGTTGTCCCTGCAGAGGCCTTTGTCAGAGGCTCCAAACGACTGCCAGAACACATCGACTGGTCCTACTCAGGTATGTCTGTCTGTCTGTGTGTCTCACTGTCAGCTCTGTCTGCCTTCATCCCTCTCAAACCTGTGGACATTAATTTCTCTTGACGACTGCGTCTTGGGGGACACCTGTCTGTCTCACCCCGTCATCCATTAAGACTTGCCGTTCCTCCAGAAACGTCTTGACTATGGTGTTCAAACAGCTGTTAGAACCTAAGAAGAAGATGTGGAGTGATAGCAGACTTCAGATCACTTTGACCTGATTTATAGCGGTCAGATTGAGTGGATGCCGCTGGTCTTTCCTCCCTCCCTCCCTCCCTCCCTCCCTCCCTCCCTCCCTCCCTCCCTCCCTCTCTTCTTCCTCCCCACTCTCTTTCCCACCCTCTCTCTCCCTCTTCCTCAAAGCATATGGCTGCTCTACATTCGCCAGCTCAGCACTGAGCTCCTGGTGGGCTGAGCCTCACTTCGACACACACACACACACACACACACACACACACACACACACACACACACACACACACACACACACACACACACACACACACACACACACACACACACACACACACACACACACACACACACACACACAACCACAAACATACTAGGATTGTCCTGGAGGTGAACATTAGCTCGACGGTGCTCACCGATGATCTCACACACATGAAGATGCATTAAGTGACAGGGATGGAGCCAGCTAGCTGGTAATTAGCTGGGTATAACGCAGTGTAGTTTTACCTTGTGGAGCCCTAAATTGCTCATGCTTGCTGACTATTATCAGTGCTGCTAGAACTATAGGTTATTCTCCTTGATAATATGTATATTTTGTTTTATTCTTTAAAAACTGGCAAGTTAAATGTTCAACGCATTACAAAATGTGTGTGTGTGTGTGTGTGTGTGAGTGAGAGAGAGTACTGATAACCTCAAGTCGCCTCAATCTGGCAGGCTTCCCTGAGAGCAGTGGAACTGCTCTCTCTCTCTCTCTCTCTCTCTCTCTCTCTCTCCCTCTCTCTCTCTCTCTCTCTCTCTCTCTCTCTCTCTCTCTCTCTCTCTCTCTCTCTCTCTCTCTCTCTCTCTCTCTCTCTCTCTCTCTCTCTCTCTCTCTCTCTCTCTCTCTCTCTCTCTCTCTCTCTCTCTCTCTCTCTCTCTCTCTCTCTCTCTCTCTCTCTCTCTCTCTCTCTCTCTCTCTCTCTCTCTCAACATCTCCTCTGTGGTCGCCTAGTTGGCATTTTGGCAGCTTATACTTCAGCCCATCCACTGCTAGCACAATCTGTTGTGCACAAACACAAATACAAGCACACGGCCACACATGCGGACACACACACACACACACACAGTATGTTATGTGTTTGTTATGTGTGGTGCGTCGCTGTTCCACTATGTTCTAAATACTCTGCCACCAAATTGTCTCTATTGCTTCTGCTCTAGTTGGTTCTCTCTCTCTCTCTCTCTCTCTCTCTCTCTCTCTCTCTCTCTCTCTCTCTCTCTCTCTCTCTCTCTCTCTCTCCTCTCTCTCTCTCTCTCTCTCTCTCTCTCTCTCTCTCTCTCTCTCTCTCTCTCTCTCTCTCTGTGTCTGTCTGTACTTCTGTTCTTGTGCCCCTTTGGCACTGGAGCCTGTGTGTGTGGGTGAGTTTGGGTGTGTGTGTGTGTGTGTGTGTGCTCAAGTCATGCATTATACATGCATGCAACCCGATGTGATTTGTAACACATTAACAAGTCAAGGTGTTTATCATGAAGGCCATGTCAACGCACCTCTTCACATGCTCTACGGCATATGTAGAGACGGTGCCAAAGGGCCTATGAGCAAGGCATTAAACTAGCAATACACGGTTGCCCTCTCAGAGCTGTGTGTGCGTGCGTGCGTGCGTGCATGCGCGCGTGTGTGCGTGCGTGTGTTCCCCTGTGTATACCTTAGGCACTGTTCTACCTTTGATCTTGAAGTACCTGTCAGAATCCATCATAGTCTCCCTTAACCTTACCCCTCTGGTTCCTGTAAGGTAAGTCTAGGACTTGACTGCTCCCTCAGCCAAGACGTAGCCACCACTGCTATAGTGGTAGTGGTGTGCTAGTATATACAAATTCATTATTATTAGAATTTTATGAATATTATGTTTCTAATGTGTTTAATGATCTCGTCAAAATGTCTGAATATGTATAGTGTTGATTTTGCAACACCACACTAGTGTGCCTTTGCTCGTGTGGCTTCATTTTTGTATTATGATTGAATTGAAAAGCATAAATCCAAAGTAGTATTTAGTATAAAGCCAGTATTTTACTTCACTGCATCAATTTCACGAGATCGGTGGCATTGATCACAATCTGGAAGTAATTTGTCATTACAATTATTACTACATTACAATCATTACTATATTATAAACTACAGTAAGTTATACATTTGGAAATTGATTTAATGTTTAATCGTGGCTGCTCGTAGCTTCATAAATGCTAATATTTGGTTGAGTTACATTATTATCAAGTGAATACTCGACATAAATGCGGGCTACTTGTCAGATGACGCAGACAAATGACCACTTGGTCCGGGCTCTGGTGACTCGTTATGGGCATTTGCACGTATTTCCGACTTAATCTCATCAGCTAAAATGATTCATCGATTCAGTACGAAAATAGTTGCAAATGCACTAATGTGCTTCACATTTTCATATTCATGATTCACCCATCCAGACGCGCACATTCACTCTACTGCGCAACATGCCCTTGAGGCTGGGGTGGGGGGTGGGGGGTGGGGGAGAGGGAGGGGGAGGGGGAGGGGGGGGGTTTTTGGGCTAAAGCTAAAGTTTGAGTTTTTAATATTTCATACTTATTCAGCTATTTTTGTCGAGGGGGAGCAAAACCAAGCAACGAGAAAAACAACAGTGAATACTGCATGGTTTCTCTCAGCGCAGCGTGTGCCGCAGCTTCCACCACCGGGAGCAGAGAATGAAACGCATTAATTTGCTCTTGGCAAAGTGAGAGAGTGCATGTTTGTTTGTTTGTTTGTGTGCATATGTCTGCAGCTAAATGTTGGGTAATGGTGATCTAGAAAAATGAAAAGGGTGAGCGAGCGAATCTCTCCTCTTTTCTTCTGTCTTCTCTTATTTTTCCTCCTCTCCTCTCCTCGTCCTTCTTCTCCTCTCCTTCATCCTCATATCCTCTCTCATCCATTCCCTTTTCTTCCTCTCCTTTCTCATCCTCTCTCCTCCCTCTCTCCATCTCTCTTCTTTCTCTGATTCCTCATCACTTCCTATCAGCTACTCTCTACTCCTACTGTTATCTACTATCCTCCTCTTCTCTTATCGCCTCTCTCCTCCTTTCCTCCTGTCCTGTTCCTCTCCTGTGACTCTGTGTGCTAAAGGGCTTCACACACACACACACACACACACACACACACACACACACACACACACACACACACACACACACACACACACACACACACACACACACACACACACACACACACACACACACACACACAAATACACACACACACACACACTTGACACATTAATTGGTCTTGTGTTATGTAAACCACAGATTTCTTTGTACCACATATGTACCGCATACGTCCTACATTTGCCATATGTGTGTCATGTTAATTACAGACCATGAGCATATGTGCAGTTATCAACATGCCATCTGCACTCAGTAGGTAGTGGTGCATGCCGCTCACTGTAGGATGCTGTACGATACCATTTGGGCCCTTTAGTAATCCCAGACAGGAAATGTGGGTGTCACAGCAGAAGAACAGGACGGTTATAAAAAGGGATAACATGTAATGTATATTAAGAATGTGTTCACCGCAAACATTCTGTGTGCAACAATCTAACAACAATCTACAAATATACTGACACAATGCATAATCTATCTAAATGCACAGTCTACACAATATTTGTATACATGTAGACAAAATTGACAGGTGAAATACTATTTGTACTTCTCTTCTAACTAACATTCACAAGCACACGAGCCCAACGGTGTGCTGAGCCTGTGACCAAATGACAGATCTGTTAATCGTCATCATCAACATCATCATCATCATCATCATCATCATCATCTCTATGTATTTGGCAGATGGCTTTATCCACGACCAGTACATTCATAGGTTCGCAGCACAAAAAGAGGCCAGTGAGCTCAGTTTTGGGCCAGTGAGGTCAGACGGGGACGGCGTAGGCTGATGAAGCACACGTTGACAGAACACATTGGTCTAATGGCTAAGTCCTCCCTTATCTCCATCTGCCTCCTCCTCCCCTTCTGCCCTGTCTCTCTGCTCTCCTTCCATCGTCGCCCCGCCGCTCTCGCGTGCGCATGTTCTCTCTCACTTTTTGTCTTTCACTCTTTCTTATTTTATTCATCTTCCCCATTAACACTCTGTCCATCTCTCCCTCTCTCTCCCCCTTTCTCTCTCTCTCTCTCTCTCTCTCTCTCTCTCTGTGTCTCGGTTTTTCACTGTCTTACACACACACACACACACACACACACACACACACACACACACACACACACACACACACACACACACACACACACACACACACACACACACACACACTCATTAACACTCATTACTCAAGTCAGACACATTAATGTTTTTGTCGTCACCATAACTAATAATCAAGCTGTTCCATATTGTTGTCATGGTGATAACTCAACACTGACCAACAAAACACTGTGTGTGTGTGTGTGTGTGTGTGTGTGTGTGTGTGTGTGTGTGTGTGTGTGTGTGTGTGTGTGTGTGTGTGTGTGTGTGTGTGTGTGTGTGTGTGTGTGTGTGTGTGTGTGTGTGTGTGTGTGTGTGTGTGTGTGTGTGTGTGTGTGCATGCGTGCGCTCCGCAGGTGTGCTGAGCCAGGGCAGGTGGGGCCAGCGGTACCCGTCTTGCCTGAGCTCCAGACAGTCCCCGGTGGACATTGACGAGACCTTCACCCAGGTCCGGCTGCAGTACCAGGGCCTGCAGCTAGAGGGATGGGAGCGCCCCACGGCAGACAGCACCACGGTCCACAACGACGGAAAGACAGGTATGTCATGGCGGCTAGACCTCGCAGTCGTCGTCATTGTAGTGAGACTCAATGTTAGGAGGACACAATGCTATAGCCAGACCTCTGGGGGGGGGGGGGGGGAGAGACTACTCATCTCCTGCCCTGGAAACCAGAAAGTGTGAGAGGTGGAGTCCCGCAAGGTTTCCTGTTTTGTTTCACGGAGATATTCGTACAGACTCTTGGTCCACACTCTCGAAACTCATTCAAGATTAGCAAGACAGAGGTTTCAGAAGACAGGTTTGAAACACTTTTGGTGTGTGTTTGGCGTGTCTTCCCACTGGCTATGGTAAAAGTTTAGTTTAGCAGTGCAGTGAAGATGATGCTATTGTTTTAGTTGTTGTTTTAGTCCTGAATGGCAAGCGCACACAAGCTGCATATGCAGAACATGACGAAGAAACTGACCGTGGGATCGGTCGAGACCCACAGATCCACGCCACACCAGGAACATGAGGCCAAAGATTTGAGCTTGTCTGCCATGCCATGATTTGTGAGACTAGAAAGACACATGCTTCATAGTGTTTGGGGGCTGGGGTAGACTAGGGAGGAGGTACTGGGTTCGAACCCCAAACTGTCCGCCTGTAGGCATGCTTGAGCAAAACAATTTAAAAAAAATCGACCTTTGACCCAATGTCATGATAGATCTTGGTCCACTCTCTACTGTATTTATCCAGCACAATCTCACATTCGCACTGCATACAGTGGTAGCTGTTCGTCTGCTGCATTATTCAGTGGTAGTTATATGTTATGTAGTTGTAGTAACCTCCCTGGTGAATGGATCCAAACGGATCTAAAGCCATATACTGCTCAATTCAATTGAAATATAATGTGGCTAGAAAATGCAATCCAAGACTAAACAGACTTGTGGAATGGTCTCTTCTTTCATCTGACAAGTTCATGACCCTGTATCTTAAATGACATAGGGAGTCAAACCCCAGACCCCCTCCCCCCCCCCCCCCCTCGGCCCCCACCCTGCTAACCACCCTGCCACCACCACTGTATTGGACTGAGGATTCACTTTCCCACACAGAAGAAGAGATGCATCACTCTGACCGATAGTGAGGGAGGATGCCAGTGAAGAAGGGGGGGGGGGTAAGAGGTGTTCATAGACAAGACAGTTAGGGAGCAGGGGGTGGGGGGGAGAGAGAGAGAGAGAGAGAGAGAGAGAGAGAGAGAGAGAGAGAGAGAGAGAGAGAGAGAGAGAGAGAGAGAGAGAGAGAGAGAGAGAGAGAGAGAGAGAGAGAGAGAGAGGAGAGAGAGAGAGAGAGAGAGAGAGAGAGAGAGAGAGAGAGAGAGAGAGAGAGAGAGAGAGAGAGAGGTGTCAAAGGGTGACAGAAAGGGGAGGGGAGGTAGGGATAGGCTGGGGCCGGACATAGGGCAAGAGAAAGGGAGGGAGGGAGAGAGGGATCAGAGAGCAGGAGAATGAGGGAGGGAGAGACATGGGGGAAGAAAGAAACATAGGAAGGGGTCGGAGAGAATGATGAAGAGAGCGCCTGAAAAGTGAGAGAAAGAGAGGGTGAGATAGCCTTTGCAATTTTCACAAGAGAGTGAGTGGAGACACTGGCTGGTGGAAATGGAGAGAGAGAGAGATAGAGAGAGACAGAGAGGGAGAGATGTATAAGGTTAAAGAAAGAGAAAATATGCAAAAAAAGAATGACGACATGACACATTTTGAATACGAAGAGAGGCAGAAAGAGGAAGGTAAATGACATAAGATGTGGGAGGAAAGGAGGAGGAAGAGGAGGAGGAGGAGGAGGAGATGAAGAAGGAAGAGAGGCGATTAAATTAAGTCATGGTGGAGAGAATTGTTTTTTGCTCGCTCTCAAATGAACCGCTATTAGTGTCATCGCATTAGCATACATCTTGCATGTGCACGCACGTGTGTGTGTTTGTGTGTGAGTGTTTGTCAGTGTGAGCGTGTGTGTGTGTGTGTGTGAGCGTGTCTGAGTGTGTGTGTGAGCATATCCAAGTGTGTGGGTGTGTGTGAGCACGCTTGTGTGTGTAAGCGTGTCTGAGTAAGTGAATGAGCATGTCTGAGTGTGTGAGTGTGTGTGTGTGTGTGTGTGTGTATTTGTTGCTCTCCCCGTAGCATTATTTTTCATGAGGGGAGAGCAGATAGGAAACTGGACAATGAGAGAGACATTTAGGATGCTATTATCATTATTCATTAGTGATCGGGTCAAACGGAGATCGTGCTCATGAGGATTTGATGGGACAGTAGTAACGGTCTATAACCGTTAGACACTCTCGACCTTGAGCGATTACACACTTCAAACTGACTAACGCAATGTTGTTGCTGTTCTACTGTGTGCTTGAATACTAGATATAGATTAATGTTCAGCCATTTTCACAATCTTTTTTTTTTTAATCGGTTGTACATCGGTATCGGGCCGATCTCCAACTTGTTGACAGCTGTTTTTGCGCTGGCTGTATAAAGGGGCTTTTTAAAATTGTTGTTTTCTTTGTCACGTGAAAGAAGAAAATATTCAAGATTGTGTTATATACATTTGTATTATTACATTTGTGCTCATTCGAAGATTGTGTGATGAAGGCCTAAAAACTTTTCAAAATGTCATTTTTTTGGTTTGTGCTTGTGGCGCACAAAGCAGAATAAATAAACAACAAACAAACAAACAAAAATAAACATTGGTTATATTGTTATTTTAACCATCGGTATCAGCCCAGAATTTTACAATCGGTGCATCCCTACGTTTCTATATTAGATCCAAAGTGAGGAGCAGGTACGGCTTAGGGCATCTTGCTCAAGGCCCCTAGACAAACAGACTGCAGACATTGGGGATCAAACCCACAACCCCCTTGGCTGGGAGTCCCAACACCCTATAGCCACGACACTAGACTCCCCTGTCTCTCCAGTAGAAGGGTGAGTCGACAGTACCCACATTGAGTACGGTTGACAGTGAGACACCAAACAACGCAGACAATAGACAATGGGCAGTGGAACAGTAAACAACTGTGATGATACGGGGAGACTCCCGAACACTGGGAGACACTGGCGTAGCGAGACAGCTGTTCTTTATAAGCTACATCATAACCTGCATGTTATCCACCCCCCCCCCCCCCCCCCTTATTCTGTCTCCCGAAAACACTTAGCGTAGTCGAACACTTAACGCAGCTTCACTTGACTCTTGACTCTTGGCTGCTGGAGATTGTGCCTGAAAAGTGGTGGCCAGCTGTAGGTGTTTGAGGGGAGAGGGAACTCACGCTAAAACACCAAGCATCTCGTTAGGACACTTCACGTACCGCTAGGAAATGGAACGGCGTCAACATTCCTCCGCAAATCACTCCAGTGCTTTTGGAAAGTTTCCAAATGTTTGACGGACACATCCTCAATATGTGTGTACTTTTGCAAATTGTACACATTTTCGAAGATTTGTCAACTTTGCAAATGTTCTGTGGACAAATGTTCAAAATGTTTCAAATATATCGATTTTTCAAATCAACATGATCCGCTTTTTGACTTTGAATGTTTTTTGTGGACATTTTTGGCGTGTGTTTTTTCCAGTGACCATCGGCGTCGACGGAGACTTCTACGTGAGTGGAGGAGGGTTAACGGGCCGGTTCCGCGTGAGTACCATCTCCTTCCACTGGGGGCGCTGTAACGCCAGCTCGGATGGCTCGGAACACAGCCTGAACGGAATGAAGTACCCCCTGGAGGTAAACATCTCTCTTTCTCTTTCTCTCTCTCTCTGTCTCTCTTTCTTTCTTTCTTTCTTTCTTTCTTTCTTTCTTTCTTTCTTTCTTTCTTTCTTTCTTTCTTTCTCTTCCTGTCTCCTTCTCTTCTTTCTTTTTAGTAATCCTGGTGTCAAATAAATACAGGACCTTGTTGTGACCTTAGCTGTGTCTGTGTGTGTGTGTGTGTGTGTGTGTGTGTGTGTGTGTGTGTGTGTGTGTGTGTGTGTGTGTGTGTGTGTGTGTGTGTGTGTGTGTGTGTGTGTGTGTGTGTGTGTGTGTGGTGTGTGTGTGTGTGTGTGTGTGTGTGTGTGTGTGTGTGTGTGTGTGTGTGTGTGTGTGTGTGATAGATGCAGATCTACTGCTACGACCCCAAGCAGTTTGAGAGTCTGGGCCACGCTGTGAGAGAGGGGGGTGGGGTCGCAGCCCTGGCTGTCCTCTACGAGGTACGTCGTACATCCTACTGAAACAAGTAGGCAAGATTGCCCGAAACCATTCCCTACTCCCTACTCCCTACATAGGATACATATTCAATGTAGGGCACTACTAACTTGATGAGCTCACTAACGAAAGAGCAAAATATTGTGTAAAATAGTGAAATATAATGAAAAAACACTTTGGGACACTGCTCAAGTTGCCGTTAATGACATCATTGCGGTCGCTTAATTAAACATGCCAGATCTACGTCAGTTTTGACATTTTTCTTTCAGTGCAATGCATGATGGTCTATATGTGTGTTTGGGTCGTGGCCGTCGGTTGGACACTACTTTTCACAATGCATTACGGGATACATTGAGTGCCCTATATAGGGTATAAGAATTCTCAATATACATTCGGATAGCCCGACAACATGGCGGACGCACTATGTAGGGAGTAGGGCGTGATTTCGGACACAGCCATTGATTATTTTCTCGGTTTCAATATATGTTTCTTTGTTTGATTGATTAAGAATTTTGACGTGGCCCCGCTAACACTGATACGTACGACTAGCAAGCAGCAGTGACAGACCGTTAATCGGTTTAAATTCTGTGATCTACAGACCACCCTGGAAGACAACGAGAGCCTTCATCCCATCCTAGAGGCTGTCAACAGTGTCAGCAGGTTCGGTGAGTTTGAGAGGGATATAATAAGAGAAAAACGTAAACCTCAAACGGATGGTTGATTCTGAAAGAGCATAAAAAAAAATACTATATATATTCAAATGAAAAGCAATTAGGAGTTGATTGATTATTCACGAATGACTTCATCCATCAGTTCTCATCAATAAAAATCTATCAAAAATATTCATGAATCAATACCACGCTAGAGGAAGTAAGACGGTCAATGGGACACAAGCAGACGAATGGAGAACATTTTCTGCGGTTTCTATTCGGCAACTCCCTTCCTTCTCTCTCCCCTTCTTTTAAATGACTCAAATGTCAGAATCAAAGATCGCTTGAAGGTCACTTGAAAATGACACGCGAAAAACATCCTTTTAACATTCCTGTGAGTGGGAATGAATAGAGAGCCAGAAAGAGAGAGCCGGAAAGAGTTGAATAGAGAAAGCCACCATAGCCTGAGCCCAGCCAAGCCAGAATTCAAGCCAGAATTCCATTCCGAGTTCTGTTTTTATTAATTGATTTGTTGTTGTTTTCCAGGTAAGAGGGGTACGATGGATTCGTTCACCCTGAGATCCCTGCTGCCCGCCACCACCGACAAATACTACATCTACAACGGCTCGCTCACCTCGCCCCCCTGCTCCGAGAACGTGGAGTGGGTCGTGTTCAAACACCCTGTTCCCATCTCCGAGACACAGGTCTGTTTTGGGGGATGGGGGGGGGGGGGTTAAATTCATGAATTCATGAAATCCAACATTTATTTAGATAGATATAAATACACAAATGTTCCCCCACCCCGTTTGATTCCGTCGGCTCCGTTGTGGAAGCCAATTCTTGGTGCTTAAAACCAAAAAAAAAATCCAATTTGGCTCATGGCCATTCGTTTGACGCCTTTAGAGTGGGATTCTGGGTGAAACGGAATAGAATATTAAGAATGAATATTCAAGGCCCGCCTGAAGGCTGTGCCACCGCCACATAATCAGTTGCTTGTTATGCGCGTGTTGTGTTGTGAGTGCGTGGTCGATAAACATGACCCGCCCACGTTGGGCCGTTCTTCCTGCGTTCGGGTTCAATGCTAATATGATGCTATGCTATAATATATAAGGCGAGCCGACTTACAGCCTTACAGTTTACCATGGTGGTCTTATCGGAGAACACATCCTTTACGTTATCTCGGTGGTCTATGGAGAACACAGACTTGACATTGTAATTGAATGGTGGTCGGATCGGAGAACATAGACTTGACCATGTGGAACAGGCTTCCATTGCCATGGTATTCTATGGAGAGAATTGTTACATTATAGTGTGTTCTTTTGGTAACCTATTTAGGGTTGAAATCCCAGTCGGCTTCATGTAAGTAATTAACATCCCTGATCCCTGGGGTTTATCGACCACACACACACACACACACACACACACACACACACACACACACACACACACACACACACACACACACACACACACACACACACACACACACACACACACACACACACACACACACACACACACACACACACACACACACACACACACACATGTACATGTACATGCACACACAGCTTAATTGAGGATTTTACGATATGTTGTTGTCGGTGGACTGTTGTCTCTTGAGAAGTTGCATTCAGGAAGCCAGAGGGTCTGTTGTCTATAAATAATGTATTATAATGAGCAAAGTCTGAGGCCAAGAAGGGTTTGTGTGTGTGTGTGTGGGTGCATTTGTGTGTGTTTGTGTGTGTGTTCATGACAGTATCAGGGTAAGTGAGGCTTTGCTATCAATCTGCTGTCTTTGTATGCCAACGTATATTTACACACACGCACGCACACACACAAATGCACGCACACACGCACGCACGCACACACACAGAAGCATGCAGGCGCAATACGCAAGCACTCACACGCAACACTCACAGGCAACACCCCCCTTCCTCTCTCTATATCTCTCTCGATTTTCACTCTCTCTGTCTTTCTCTCTGCCTTTCCGTTCCACCTTGAATGTGTCATTTGCTCTCTGCTCTATAGTATGGCTGCACCGTGTGTGTGTGTGTGTGTGTGTGTGTGTGTGTGTACACAGCAATTTCCATTGTCTGTCTGCCTGTCTCATTTTTTTCAAGTGTGCATTTATTTGCATTCTTTTTGCCCCTACTCTCTCCTTTTCATCTATCCATTTGCTGTGAGATAATTAATAAATAAACCTCAGGCTTTTTGAGAAACCTGTAAGTGGCAGTATTATTATGTTCTGGTTCTTTCCGTCACGTTCTCAGTCTCTTGGCTTGTTTGTTTGTCTGTCTTTCTCATTATCGGTTTGGTCTCCTCCCCATCTCTCTCTGTAAGCCATTTTCTCTCTGTCAGTCTTTGAATGTGTTTCTTGCATTGCTTTTAATTAGAACACTGATTTGATGCCTGCCCCGTGGTTTGCACTTAAAGTACTTGACATACATACTAAACATATGCTCAATTATTTAGATTGAAAAGTAAGACATAACGGTAATTGGGAAAGCAGGAGAATCTCCTTTTGAATATTCTATTTGTTTATCTCTCTCTCTCTCTCTCTCTCTCTCTCTCTCTCTCTCTCTCTCTCTCTCTCTCTCTCTCTCTCTCTCTCTCTCTCTCTCTCTCTCTCTCTCTCCTCTCTCTCTCTCTCTCTCTCTCTCTCTCTCTCTCTCTCTCTCTCTCTCTCTCTCTCTCTCTCTCCACTCTCTGCCGTTGTCTCTCTCCCCCCCCCCCCCCCCCAGCTGGAGATGTTCTGCGAGGTGATGACCATGGAGCAAGCGGGCTACGTCATGCTGACCGACTACCTCCAGAACAACTTCAGGGAGCAGCAGCAGCAGTTCGTGGGCCAGGTGTTCTCCTCCTACACCGGGGTGGAGGAGCTCCAGACGCCCAGTACGTCGTCCTCCTCCTCCTCCTCCTCCTCCTCCTCCTCCTCCTCCTCCTCCTCCTCCTCCTCCTCCTCCTCCTCCTCCTCCTCTCCCACCTCCTCCACCTCCACTCCCCTCTCTTCCTCTTCCTCTTCCTCTTCCTCTTCCTCTTCCTCTTCCTCTTCCCTCTCCTCCTCCTCTCCCACCTCCTCCACCTCCACTCCCCTCTCCTCCTCCCCTTCCTCCTCCTCCTCCTCCTCCTCCTCCTCCTCCTCCTCCTCCTCCTCCTCCTCCTCCTCCTCCTCCTCCTCCTCCTCCTCCTCCTCCTCCACTCCCCTCTCTTCCTCTTCCTCTCCCCTCTCCTCCTCCTCCTCTCCCACCTCCTCCTCCTCCTCTCCCCTCTCCTCCTCCTCCTCCCCTTCCTCCTCCTCCTCCTCCTCCCCTCCTCTCCCACCTCCTCCACCTCCACTCCCCTCTCCTCCTCCTCCCCCTCCTCCTCCACTCTCCTCCTCCTCCTACTCCTCCTCCTCCTCCTCCTCCACAAATGTCGCTGTTGGTACAGAGTTACAGTATAGTGTCCTGTTACATTGTCCCGCAGTACTGACACTGTCACACCCTGTCACAGCGTGTACTGCATATGTACACGGAACAGCATTTAACTACACAGTTTGGTTAGGGTTAGGGGTTAGGGGTTAGGGATGACGGAAAAAGCAAGTTCCACACTAGGTTAGGGTTAGGTAGTCCCATTATGGTATTACATATTAAGTCTATGCCGGACCATATGGTCAAATCATGATATATACCTGATTTTGTTTTTAAACAAAATTAGCTTGTCAACATCAATAAGGTCGACAGCAGAATTCGATATCGTCATCGTGTCATCATGTCATCACTTAAGGATTCCAGTCAAATAACATATAACACAAATAAACAAACACTTATTCTGTTGTTCTGAATTACTGTCCAGCCCTGTGTGAACGTAACCTTTAAGAAGGACACTGTCATGTAAAGTGTTTACGTTGTTCGTAATAGTACAGTATCCTCTGTGTGTCTGTGTGTCGCTGATTTCATCTTGCTTGGCGCTTGAAAGGAGATGCTTTTAAAGGATTCACACCAACACCAGAGCGTTTCAATGAATAGAAAACAATCCGTCTTCACCAGACACACTATGTTTTCCTACACTGTAAAAAGACCTACGACTCGTAAAATTGCTTTCTCCCACATTATATACACCAACCCTCTTAAATCCCTTCACTGTGTCTGTCCGGGGCATAAGCTGCTCAGTTTATATCCATTAAAACATACACGCACCCACACGCACACACACACACACACGCACGCACACGCACACACACACCCTCCTCCCCTCTGCCATGGTGACACACTTTTCATTTTTGATATTTTTTTCACTACGTCGACTCCGTTGCCGATTGCTGCCTTGCTGCCTTGCTGCATCAAGGTCACGAGAGCCCTATGTAGTATATCAAAGGCTGTGATTTCTTATTCTGTTCTGGTTTTTAAGCAGATATTTGAGGCCGACAGCTCCTCCCGCCGCCATCCACCCCCCCCCTCTCCCGGCATACATACTTTATTTTAATATATTTTTAAATAAAAAGCAAGCAAGCATTCAGAAACTTCTCCCCAAATGAGCACTAGTGGAGGCTTGAACGTGCATGTGATGTGCACCTGCAAAGACACAGTCAGGCGCTTTGGTACTTGTTAATAATATACTCCGCAGTATCACACACACACACACACACACACACACACACACACACACACACACACACACACACACACACACACACACACACACACACACACACACACACACACACACACACACACTCAAACACACACTGCCACAAAGTAGCTGGATTTACTCAGGTTGGTTCTACTACTGACTGTGTGTCTTTCAGTCCTTCTGTCTGCCTGTGTCTCTTTTTCTTTATTGTAACCAATGAACTACAGCTGCGTCATTAAATTAAAGCCGTCTCTCTCTCTCTCTCTCTCTCTCTCTCTCTCTCTCTCTCTCTCTCTCTCTCTCTCTCTCTCTCTCTCTCTCTCTCTCTCTCTCTCTCTCTCTCTCTCTCTCTCCTGACGCCCAGTGTGCAGCTCAGAGCCTGTCAATGTGCAGGCGGACCCCCAGAACGACACCACCATCGTGGTGACGTGGGAGCGGCCGCGGGCCGTCTACGACACCACCATCGACTGGTACACCGTCACCTACCAGAACCTGCAGGGGGGGACCGGCCAGCCCCGGCTCCAGTACCGCACTGACGGAGACCAAGACGTGGTACGCATCCCCCCCCCCCCCCCACCCATGGTATATCCCAATGCGGTCAGCACGTGATGCACCTTAAAGTTCTTACTATTTCAACCGTGAACCCAATGGGCGGACAGCTGTCCAATCAGATTGCGGCTTTATTCGACATTCTAAAGCCGGTGGTTTTAAGGGGAGGGACCCCTTATGGGGGAGGAAGCGTCTTGGTGTCTACAACCATCACCAACTGTAACTCTGGTCTGAGGCCAGAGAAACGAAAAGGAGGTCAAGTGTCCTTCTCTTTCTCAAGTCGATCAAACAAACAAACAAACAAAGACATCTGCGGAACAACGGAGGAAATCTATCTGTGTTACATCGCTTTTAGACAATACGTATTGAATTATTCAACAGGCATGTTATTCGCATTCGGTTCATTTCTATCGACGTATAATAATACGTCTATCTTACGACTCTCTGTGGTCGGTCTCCTGCAGGCTGCCATCATCTCCAGCCTGATGTCCAACAGTAGCTACGTGGTTCAGGTGGTGGCGGTGTGCACCAACAGACTCACAGGACGCCCCAGTGACCAGATCATAGTGGACATGCCTTTGGGGGACCCTGGTACACCCGCACGCACGCACGCACGCACGCACGCACGCACGCACATACATGCACGTATGACTGAATGGGTGAACATTAAAAGGCATTCAATTAGTATAGCACTTCTAACGGAGCACTGCTTCGGTTCTTGGAGACTTAGTTAGAAATTAACTTTTGACTTCTGGTGAACGAGTTGTTCTCTTACCTTCCTTTGTTGAAACACACTACTGCAAGGTCGCTTTGAATAAAAGCGTCTGCTAAATGACTGTAATGTAATGTATACATTTTGTATCACAGGAGTCTTGTCGTCTCTGTTTCTTCCAGAGAGTGACTCCGGACCAGACTCCGGACCAGACGCAGGTTTAGAAGTGGACGACAACCAGCAGGTAGGAACACTGATCTCTCTCTCTCTCTCTCTCCGTGTGGTTCCCCCCTTCCCCCCTACTGTACATCATATCCATTTCTTAGCATCGCATTCTAAATGATGGCGAATGATGATGAGGATGATGATGATGATGAAGCGTTGTTAACTGATCTCCCGGTGCGAGAGATAATTCCACAAATTAAACGGTGCCCTTGGAAACTGATAACTGATGCAGATGATCATAACACATTTATTAGGCAGCCGCTGGGAAGCATCCGCGTCTTTGAGAAGAGACGATTGGCTGGCGGCGGGAGCCCAGGGTTCAGGGAGTAGTGATACGCACGTTTGAGCTTTAATTTGTCTCTCGGTTTCTCCCGTCCTACTTTGGCTTTGCGGTAATAGCGGGTGTCTAAAATACAACGAGGAGAAGCCGGTTGCATAAGGTCACGTGCAGTTTGTGTCGAGCCCATGCTGGATGTCCCCGTTCGCTTGTTGTCTTGGTAACCACCACCACCACCACCCACATCCCTAAACCAACCCCCCCGAGCCTGGGTTTATTTTTTCCCGGCGGTGCTTCTCTCCTCGTAGGTTCTGTCCCAGTCCAAGTGGCAGAAGAAGAGGCCGGAGAACCAGAACAAGGTGGATCTGTCGCCGCCGGAGGAGGACGAGAGTCCAGCGGAGGAGGTTGCTTCCCCGGAGCAAACCATGGTCTTCCAGAACCACCCCACGGATCAAGAGCGGAACCCGAGCCTGAACCTCCCGGTCCAGCTCAGCACCATCTCGTACCCCGAGGTTCCGCGGGAAAGCAAACCGGATCGCCAGAACCCCGCCGCGGGGAAAACCACGAAGAAGAATCCGGAGCGCGGCGGAACGAAACAACAGGATCCGGTCGGATCGGACAGGAAGTGGATCGACAGGAACCGGAGGATCCCGTCACACCGGCCGTACACCGGCGCTGCCTCTTCAGGCAATGGCGCCATCTGGGTCAGCATGGTGACGGAGCAGCCCGGTTTCCTGTTTCCTGTCAGCAAGAAAACTGCGCCGCCTCCAGCGGCTCCCCGGCGGATCACAGAAGAGGCTTCGCTTTCAATGCTTCCGGTGCGTATCCTCACCAGGGATGTAGTTTACCCTCTGACTATATCTTAGTAGAGCATGGCAGTCACACTGCCAGCGTTGGAGGGTGGAATCCCATTGGGGACCAGCTAGGATATTTGTGAAAGCATATCTTCAGTAAAGCATGTCCCCATACTGATATGGTTACCGATAGGTTCAATACTTCAAGTAACTTGAAGTAATTGGAATAGTGGTTCCATTGCCTGCATTACCTTGGTTTTGTTTTTTTTGGTTTTGTTGTGATTGGCAAGGCTTTCGGAGGGGTTGCCTTAACTACACGTCACCCTTTTCTCCTTGCTCTCTCTAACTCACTTTATGGTTTTGGTGTTGTTGTTGCATCCCATTCCTACAGACCCAGGATGAGAGTGTGACAAAACGAGCCAATATGAATGACCTCCCCACCCCTCAGTCTGACCTCTATACCCCTCCCCTGGACGACCTTGAGGTCACAGACGTCTACTACGAAGACACAGTCAACCACACGCTCTTCGAAACCACCAGCCAACCCTCTGTGGTCACCACAGGTCTGTCAGGTGAGAAATTACTTCATGTTACAAACTACAGCACAGCTTCTAATGGCTACCTAGCTAAATGTAATGGATACCTAGCAATATTGCTAATGGCTACCTAGCAATAGTGCTCATGGCTACCTATCAAAACTGCAAGATGTCTACTTAGCGATGATATTAATGGCCACGTAGCAATTGTGCACATGGCTACCTAGAAAAAACTGCTAATGGCTACCTAGCAGTACTGCACATGGCTACCTAGCGATACTGCTAATTGATGCTTAGAGATACAGCTTTGTGTTGACTTCACAGCACTATTTTGGTGCAATGGTAAGATATGATAAGATAAGGCACTGGGGAAAATGATGTAGACCAGCATGAAATCATCACTGGTTGTCTGGTGGATTCATCATGACTATTCCTCCTTTATCTTCATCTTCGTCATGACTATACCTACTTTATCATGACTATACCTCCTATATCTTCACCTTCATCATGACTATCCCTCCTTTATCATGACTATACCTTCTTTATCTTCATCTTCATCATGACTATACATCCTTAATCATGACTATACCTCCTTTATCTTCATCCTGACTACACCTCCTTTATCTTCAGGGGAGCCCTTTATCTGCCTGGGATTTTGCAGCCTTTTGCAACATCTTGAAAAGCTCTTTCACCTCCCCATTTCCTTTGTTCCCTATTCCCACTAAATCTATTCACCCTAATGAGCCTGTGGTCAACGGTAAGCACTGGTTTCTCAGAGCTGCGTTTCCCAGTACACCCGGTGGGCCAGTTGAGATGAGATACATGACGCCTGACAAGGAAACGGCCACCTCAATCACAAACAATATAACACAATAATAAGAAATAAGTAAATGAAGTGGCTTTGCTTTCCCCCGGTGAGAAAGGAGCGCGATAACTCACCCCCCATTATGCCCAATCGTCTCACACAGCCCATTTGGGTCACATAGTCAGCAGGAATGTAGCCACGGGGGGTGTTGATTGGTTGATTTCTAAATGGGATGATCGTGAAGCTTGGCCGTCTCTATGGCCCCACCAACAGCCAGCTTGTGTGTGTGTCTATAAGTCTGGGTTCTGGGCTCCGTGTCCGGGTCAAGTACCTGTGGTGCTTGGACAGTCGTTAGCCAGGTGATGGTGGTGGTGATGATGATGATGGTGGTGATGGTGGTGATAATGGTGATGGTGGTGGTGGTGGTGATGATGATGATGGTGGTGGTGGTGATGATGATGATGGTTGTGATGATAATGATGTTGATATTGGTGATGATGGTGGTGTTGATGGTGGTGTTGATGGTGGTGATGATGATGATGAGGATGCAGGGGAGGAGGAGGATGAGGATAAGGATGACGATGATGACGATGACGATGGTTGTAATGGAGGCTGTATTGACTAGATAAATGGCGGTGGGGTTAATGTAATACTAAGGAGTGAAGAAGTGATGGATGGACTTGATTTTTGTGATTGTGATTGGCTGATAAGACGCTCATTCAGATTGATGGGTTTCTGTGGTGCGCTTCCTCCTCTGGGTCTCTCCTTGTTGGGTGTCTATTCTATTATTCTGCAGTGCGATGCCGCCCCCTGCTGGTTGTGTTTCAGTTTCACCTGCCTAGGGCTCCTTTCCTTACCATTTGCCTTATGAATCCTACACCCGTTCTCATCTTAGTTCTTCAGTTGAGACATTATATTAAATTGTTCTTATTTTGGCAATCGTCTTCTCTCTGTCTCTCTCTTTCTTTCTCTTTCTCTCACTATCCAAATGTCTCGTCTCTCTGTCTCTCTGTCTCTGTCTCTCTCTCTCTCTCTCTCTCTCTCTCTCTCTCTCTCTCTCTCTCTCTCTCTCTCTCTCTCTCTCTCTCTCTCTCTCTCTCTCTCTCTCTCTCTCTCTCTGTCTCTGTCTCTCTCTTGCTCTGTCTCCGTCTCACTATCTAACTGTCTCTCTCTCGCTCTGTCTCTGTCTCACTATCTAACTGTCTCTCTGTCTTTCTCTCTCTGTCTCACTGTCTCTCGCTCTGTCTCTGTCTCACTATCTAACTCTCTCTCTCTCTCTCTCTCTCTCTCTCTCTCTCTCTCTCTCTCTCTCTCTCTCTCTCTCTCTCTCTCTCTCTCTCTCTCTCTCTGTCTCTCTGTCTCTCTGTCTCTCATCCAGAGGCCAGTAACAGCAGCCGTGAGTCCCGGGTGGGCGGGGTCCAGGTGTTGGACAGGGAGAGGCGCACCGTGATCCCCCTGGCGGTCGTCTCCTCCCTCACCCTCCTCTGTCTGCTGGTGCTAGTGGGCATACTAATCTACTGGAGGTAACACACACACACATACACACATGCACACATGCGCACACGCTTGAATGTTACATGCACACACATACTTATATGAAGTTATGCTAATCAGAACCGTGTCCTGTGTCTACTTAAACGCCACCTGCGTAAGTCTTTACTACTGGTTTATGACGTGGACTTTCTTTAATTTTCTTTCTTTACAGGAATTGCTTTCAGACGGCAAACTTTTACTCAGACGATAACGTGCCGCCTAAAGCCACCTCTGCTCCATCGACACCTGTCATTCTGGCCACAGGTGAAGCACACACACACACACACACACACACACACACACACACACACACACACACACACACTCGCGTACTTTCGCTTTGGATGAAAGCAAACCGGTCGCAGGAGTCTGATCTGCCGATGTGTCTCTTGCCCCGCCCACTTTTCTGTGACTCAAGACGGTCACGAGCCAATGACGGTGAAGCAGTTTGTGAAGCACGTGATGGAGCTCCACAGCTCCAACACCTTCCACAAGGAGTTCGAGGTAGGTGCTTCTCACGCCACCGCGGGAAACTATAGACGGGCGTAGGTGTAGTGGACGTAGATGCACGATGTAGATGCATAGTCTGGCTCTCACTGTCTTCTTGTTTAGGATAACAAATGGCATTTAACTATTGGTTTCATTGTCTTGTGTGTGTGTGTGGGGGGGGGGGGGGAGTGGTTGGTAGGCGTTGTTTATGTATTTATTTATTCATGTATTTCTGTATGTATATATGTTCATTTGAAAGAAAACAACAGTGCTTCCTTTGAGAACACCTCCAGGTGACAAGACACGTTATACCAATGATGGTTAAGTTTAAGGTTACTTGGTACTAATTTAGTGTACCGTAAAATATATATTGATATATTTTAATTTGCACAAAAACCATTAAAAAATTTAGCTAAAACTTTCCTGAGTGAAATTTCAAAATTTCACTTGAGGATTGTGCTTGTTTTATGTACAACCCTGGCTGCCCCGGCCAGGGTTGTAGTTGCGAACTTACCAGCAGCAGGCTAGTGTGTACTGCTTGTATCTCTACCCATTGTTCACGTACCTGCACTGACTCCTCTGTCTGTCTGTCTGTCTGTTCTGTCTGTTCTGTCTGTCTGTCTGTCTGTCTGTTCTGTTTGTCCGTTCTGTTTGTCTTGTCCGTCTGCCTACATTCATGTCCTTGCCTCTTCATCTGTCTGGCATCTCCTCCCCTTTCACTTCCCTTACAATCCCCGACCCCATCGCCACCACCACCACCACCACCACCGTCACCACTGTGCTTTCTGCATCTTCACCTCCTCCTCCATTAGATTGTCACACAGTCCTATGAGGTAAGGCAATCCCCCCCCCCCCTCCTCCCTCCTCCCTCCTCCCTCCTGTGACTCACTACACATGTACTGTAGTCTCTATGTGTCTTTGTCATATTTCAACAATCGAGTTAGAAAGAAATAATCATTGCAAGGTTACGTCTCGATGTTGTTCGACCAAATGGTGGGTCGCAATCTACTGCCAGTGTTGTCATATGTTACATTATATGTGAGCCTTCATTAGTTAGTAACATTTATAAATAATAAATAATGCCTCTACTTATGGAGCAAACCATCTCCCCGCCGTCCCTCAGTGTAAAGGATATTCTCACCATGTTATATAAAGGGTTGATTTGCTTGCATATGCTCTTCAGCGTGGTAGCTTGCATGCCTTCAGTGACACTCACCCATCCCTGCAACTGTGATAATCTGCATGGTGGCGCTGCACTAGAATAACATAGGTGCTCTCTCTCTCCTGATTGGTTGATGACGGTCACACCTCGCATTGTTCTGTGTGTGTGTGTGTGTGTGTGTGTGTGCAAAGAACTTGGTTTCACTTGCACTTCTAAGGGAGGTCTGTTAGATTGACACGCTGAGAGGAGTGACTGTGGTGTGTGTGTGTGTGTGTGCGTGCGTGTGTGTGTGTGTGTACGTGTGTGTGTGTGTGTATCCGTGTGTGTAGGAGGTACAGGCATGCACGGTGGACATGGGCATCAGCACTGAAAGCTCCAACCATCCAGAGAACCGGAGCAAGAATCGCTACATCAACATACTGGCCTGTAAGCTCGACCGGTGTCATCCATCCTTGTATATTATATAACCTACTACAATGGTGTACTAGCCTGTAGTTTTGATATTTGTGTCGCTACTTCTATTAAGTCATCAGCTACCTCAAGGTATAAGCCCTACATTGATCAACAGTTTTCATCATCAGAACTAAAATATAATACATAATATGCCATATTAGTGGTTCTCAACTGGCCTAACCATTCACCAATATTGCAGTCATCGAGAATATGTACAATATAATGTAATCAAACTTCATGTACTGTCACAAAACATGAAGCTGAAACAAAAAGCTGCGACAATTTGGGCTAAAGTCAATAAAGTAATAAGCCTTTTAAACATGAATACTCATTGAGTCAATTCACGGGCCTCTTTCTAAAGATGAAGGTTTGGCCTACGCTCTGCGACACTCTTAAAACGAGAACCACGGTTCTAAATGATCAGACCCATCAATGTTCTTCTTTCCATTAAGTTCTGTTTTCACTGAGTAATATGTTGTGTTCCATGATGACATCATATCCTCCTTCCTCCACCACCCCCCCCCTGCCCCCCCCCCCCCGTATCCGTAGACGACCACAGCCGAGTGAAGCTGAGCAGCGGTCTGGACCGAGAGGGCAAGGCCGGCGACTACATCAACGCCAACTTTATCGACGTGAGTGAGTGACAGTCAGGGCCGCAGATGAGCGGATGCTCACCCTGACGAGCGGATGCTCACCCTGACGAGCGGGTGCTCACCCTGACGAGCGGATGCTCACCCTGACGAGCGGATGCTCACCCTGACGAGCGGGTGCTCACCCTGACGAGCGGGTGCTCACCTGACGGGTGCTCACCCTGACGAGCGGGTGCTCACCCTACGGTCCGGTCGCCGGTTCCGCAGCATCCGTACCAAGGCCTACTGAACTGCTAGGAGTGCTGCCACTATCATAACATTGTCATCCATATTACTTTACTATCATACTTTTGCTGGACTTTCTGGACTCATTACAGTAACTGCACTGTACTGCAGACTGCAGTACGATGCTGCTGCACTACTGGCACTTTAAAATGCTTTTAAATGCTTTTTGCACAATTAAACACAGTAGAGTGTAGGATAAGAGATGGTGCCCAGACTGGTTGCGTATTATTGTATTGTGAGTCCTGGCACTCGTTGTGATCTGAAGGGTTGACGCCATGTGTCCCTCCCCCCCCCGGCGTGTGCAGGGGTACGAACGCAGCCGAGCGTACATCGCCGCCCAGGGGCCTCTGAGGTCGGGCAGGGACGACTTCTGGAGGATGGTCCTGCAGCAGAACATCGGGGTCATCGTCATGATCACCAACCTCAAGGAGAAGGGCCGGGTAGGAGGACCCCCCCCATACACACACACACACACACACACACACACACACACACACACACACGTTTGTTTGTTTTGAATTGTGTTTTAAAGGGCCCCTATTTTAGCAACAGGTGTGAGTGTGGGGCCACATTTGTGTTGAACTGACTTGATAATCACTGTTTTTTGTTTAAAAAATATTATGTGACTTATTGTATGTAGACTTTAATCGACGTAAAGTAGTTATTATATTTTGACTTATCTATGTAAAGTAGTTATTATATTTTGACTTATCTATGTAAAGTAGTTGTTATATTTTGACTGTATATATATATATATGTGTATATGTATATATATATTTGCATTGAGACATAAGAAAGGAAACGAGATTAACAAAATAATCCAAAAATATGTGTTGCTCTTCAAACCTCGCTGCGTGTTCCTCCTCTCTTTTAAAGCCATGGCGCCCTTGTGACGTGTGTGTGTGTGTGTGTGTGTGTGTGTGTGTGTGTGTGTGTGTGTGTGTGTGTGTTTCCTGTGCAGACCAAGTGTGAGCAGTACTGGCCTGAGGAGAACCAGGAGGAGTACGGGGGCTACCAGGTGGTGCTGAGGAGCACCACCACTCTGGCCTACTACACCGTCAGGACCCTGGGGGTCAGAGACACCGGGGCCAAGGTAGCCCACAGGACATGAAACACACACACGAACACACGCACACACATGCTCTCTCTCTCTCTCTCTCTCTCTCTCTCTCTCACTCACTCACTCACTCACTCACTCACTCACTCACTCACTCACTCACTCACTCACTCACTCACTCACTCACTCACTCACTCACTCACTCACTCACTCACTCACTCACTCACTCACTCACTCACTCACTCACTCACTCACTCACTCACTAGCATACACACAAACACACACACCCACTAGCATAAACACACACGCACACACCCACTAGCATAAACACACACGCACACACCCACTAGCATACACACAAACACACACACCCACCCACTAGCATAAACACACACACACGCACACACCCACTAGCATAAACACACACACGCACACACCCACTAGCATAAACACACACACGCACACACCCACTAGCATAAACACACACACGCACACACCCACTAGCATAAACACACACACGCAAGCATACACAGACACACACACTAGCATACACACATGCACATACACACACACACTAGCATACACACATGCACATACACACACACACACGCAAGCATACACACACAAACACACACACACACGCACATGTATGCACAAAGTAGTATAATAAAGTAGTAATGTATGCACCAACTTATATCTCTCTCCTCCTCTCGCTATCTTAACACGCATTAACACGATTAGAAATATAATATAATAATATAAATGAACCACACTTAATTAACCATATCAATCCCCTCTCTCCCCTCTCTCCCCCCTCCCCCTCCCTCCCCCCCTCCCCCCTCCCTCTCTCCCCCAGGCGTGTCAGAAGGGTGTGGGGGAGCACACGGTGGTCCAGTACCACTACACCCAGTGGCCGGACATGGGCGTCCCGGAGTACAACCTGCCCGTCCTCTCCTTCATCAGGGCCTCCTCGCAGGCCAGGACCAAGGACATGGGGCCCGTCCTGGTGCACTGCAGGTGTGTGTGTGTGATAGACAGCATAATCCAGACTCATAACTGTGTGTGTGTGTGTGTGTGTGTGTGTGTGTGTGTGTGTGTGTGTGTGTGTGTGTGTGTGTGTGTGTGTGTGTTTGTGTTGTGTTTGTGTTTGTGTTGTGTTGGTGCTGGCAGGACTGGGGCCTAGATAGTGATAGACGGCATGCTCTAGACTCATAACAATGTGTGTGTGTGTGTGTGTGTGTGTGTGTGTGTGTGTGTGTGTGTGTAGTGCTGGTGTGGGCAGGACCGGGGCCTACATAGTGATTGACAGCATGCTCCAGCAGATCCAGGACCAGGGAACCGTCAACGTGCTGGGCTTCCTGAAGCATGTCAGAACACAACGCAACTTCCTGGTTCAGACCCAGGTAACACACACACACACACACACATATACACACACACACACACACACACATATACACACACGCACGCATGCACGCACGCACGCACGCTCGCTCACACACACACACATATACACACACACACACACACACACATATACACGCACGCACGCACACACGCACGGTCGCTCGCTCGCTCACACACACACACACACACATATACACACACACACACACACACATATACACACACGCACGCACGCACGCTCGCTCGCTCGATCGCTCACACACACACACAAGCCGACACACAATCGCACATAGACAATGTCACTAAACTAATCTCTCTCTCTCTCTCTCTCTCTCTCTCTCTCTCTCTCTCTCTCTCTCTCTCTCTCTCTCTCTCTCTCTCTCTCTCTCTCTCTCTCTCTCTCTCTCTCTCTCTCTCTCTCTCTCTCTCTCTCTCTCTCTCTCTCTCTCTCTCTCTAGGAGCAGTACGTGTTCATCCACGATGCCCTGGTGGAGGCCATCCTGAGCCGAGAGACCCTGGTGACCTCTGACCTCCTGCACGCCTATGTCTCCCAACTCCTCACCCCAGGGCCCACGGGCAGGACACGCATGGACAAACAGTTTAAGGTGTGTGTGCGTGCATGTGTGTGTGTGTATGTACTGCCTTGATTATTGAATTTATATTCATGATTATTAAATAGCAATAATGTTATCTTTTCACACATGGTTTTTACCATTTAATTTATTGTCATATTTAGTTATTTAGTCTTCCAATGATATTATTTGACGGTTGTTTTATACGCCACTTAATCTTCTAATACGGCAACAACAGAATTTATAGAAATTAATAAATAATAGGTAAAAAATTGATAAAGGTAATTAGAAGGATGTGTAAGTATGTGATTATGGTTGCCTCATTATTGACTCCTGTGGTGGTGATGGTTGTTGTGGTGGTGGTGATGGTTGTTGTGGTGGTGGTGGCGATGGTTGTGGTGGTGGTGGTTGTTGTGGTTGTGGTTGTGGTGGTTGTGGTGGTGATGATGGTTGTGGTGGTGATGGTTGTTGTGGTGATGGTGGTGATGGTTGTTGTGGTGGTGGTGGCGATGGTTGTGGTGGTGGTGGTGGTGGTTGTTGTGGTTGTGGTGTGATGGTTGTGGTGGTGATGGTTGTTGTGGTGGTGGTGGCGATGGTTGTGGTGGTGATGGTGTTGTGGTTGTGATGGTTGTTGTGGTGGTGGTGGCGATGGTTGTGGTGGTGGTTGTTGTGGTTGTGGTGGTGATGGTTGTTGTGGTTGTGATGGTTGTTGTGGTGGCGATGGTGGTGGTGGTTGTTGTGGTTGTGATGGTTGTGTGGTTGTGGTGGTGATGGTTGTTGTGGTTGTGATGGTTGTTGTTGTGGTGGTGGTGGTGGTTGTTGTTGTGGTGGTGGTGGTTGTTGTGGTTGAGCAGCTGATCAGCCAGCGCCAGGCCAGACATGCAGACTACAGCACGGCCCTGAAGGACCTCAACGCAGACAAGAACAGAGCCAGGGCCCTCATGCCTGGTAAGGAAAACAAACTAAACACACACACACCAGCCCTGTGGATACACACACACACACACACACACACACACATACACACACACACACACACACACACACACACACACACACATACGAACACACACACACATGCAAGAGAACAATGAAAAAAAATACTAAAACTTGTTCAATCCCCGGTGAACCCCTCAGTGGAGCGCTCCAGAGTGGGTCTCACGGCGTCGGAGGCCAACTCCACCGGCTACATCAACGCTTCCTACGTCATGGTGAGCACACCCACAGCCAATCAGCACGCTGGATTTGAATTAAAACCAACCAATTAAAGATGACAACACTGTATACATTCAGTGCTGTAAATTAAACTTTGATAAATGCAATAATAGAATGTATAACTGAATTATATTAACAATGAGATAGAGATGAATAAAATATACTTTGTGCAAATACAAAATTCATAAAATAGGAAAAACACTGAACCCATTTGGAGACAATATAACAGCATGACGTGTGTGTGTGTGTGTGTGTGTGTGTGTGTGTGTGTGTGTGTGTGTGTGTGTGTGTGTGTGTGGTGTGTGTGTGTGTGTGTGTGTGTGTGTGTGTGTGTGTGTGTGTGTGTGTGTGTGTGTGTGTGTGTGTGTGTGTGTGTGTGTGTGTGTGTCCACAGGGCCGGTACCATAGTAGGGAGTTCATAGTGAGCCAGGATCCTCTGAGCAGCACCGTGGCCGACTTCTGGACCATGATCTGGGAGCACAGCGCACACACCGTGGTCTCTCTACCTGACACACACACTCAGGTAACACACACACACACACACACACACACAGTGTTGCGATCCCCAGTGTCTTAACATTGTTTCCCTTAAAGACGCAGACAGACACACACTCAGAGACACACACACACACACACACATACACACACACACACACACACACACACACACACTCAAATATGCCTTACGGAGCTGTGTGTTTGATGGTGAATCGTTTTAGTTGTGTCTTAATATTACGATACACTGTTTCATTAATGAGTGGAATTAATGTGGTCATTACATCAGATATCCACATGCTAATTAGGTCATTTCAGTCCATAAATGTGCAGGATTGATGCATTACAGTGGAGCTAGATCACCAGTTATAATTTTTGGTATAGTTAAAGCACGTATTTAAGCTCATTAGTCACAGTAATTATTATAATATTCATATAGCAAAGACAACCAAAGAAAGAGCGGTTTTAAATGCACATCCATATATATTGTATTATTTGC
This sequence comes from Muraenolepis orangiensis, assembly GCA_027704905.1. Taxonomy (NCBI): domain Eukaryota; kingdom Metazoa; phylum Chordata; class Actinopteri; order Gadiformes; family Muraenolepididae; genus Muraenolepis; species Muraenolepis orangiensis. The sequence goes on along the minus strand of CM051022.1, from coordinate 8,444,078 downwards.
ATTTCAGGGCAACGGGGACGAGAGCTGCGTCTATTGGCCGATTAAGGACCAGCCAATGAGCTTTGAGGGCCTCACTGTGTTGTTCTCGCGGGAGGAGCATGTGTCTCTGACCAACGATGAGAAGCTTCTCGTGCAGGACTTTATACTCAAGTCTTCACAGGTAACACACGCACGCACGCACGCACGGACAGACGGACAGACGGACATGTATGCGTATGCCTATGGTTTCCACATCCCTTCTTCTCCTCTGCAGAGCGACGATGTGCTGGAGGTAAGGCGCTACAGCGCCCCCTGTTGGCCCAACCCTGACGGCCCAATCAGGAGCAGCTTTGAGCTGGTCAACACGGTGCGGGAGCACAGCACACACACGGACGGGCCCACCGTAGTGCATGACCCGTGAGTACCACCCACGCCTGTGTGTGCGCGTGTGCGTGTGTGCGTGTGTGTGTGTGTGTGTGTGTGTGTGTGTGTGTGTGTGTGTGTGTGTGTGTGTGTGTGTTATTAACTGTATTAACGGTGTGTGTGTCAAGGTTCAAGGTGTGTGAGTTTTGTTATAGTGTGTGTGTGTGTGTGTGTGTAAGCATGTGTATTGTTACGTGTGTGTGTGTGTCTGTCTGTCTCTCAATGCACTCATTTGTGTTCTGTGTTTAACGTGTGTGTGTGTGTGTGTGTCTGTGTGTGTTGTGTGTGTGTGTCCTCCAGGCTGGGTGGTCCTACCTCCGGGTTGTTCTGTGCTCTGTCCTCTCTGTCCAGTCAGCTGGAAGAGGACTCCGCCCTGGACGTGTACATGGCCGCCCGCATGACCAACCTGAGGAGACCCGGGGTCTTCAACGACCTGGTAATGACACACACACACACACACACACACACACACACACACACACACACACACATACATACCGACACACACACATACATACATACATACATACATACACACACACATAAACACACACATAAACACACACTAACCTCAGGAGATATGATATTGATATTTGAACGTCTCATTAACTGACGTGCAGTTTTGTTCCTGAATCGTTCTAACGACTCCTATAACTGCTGTCCAGTTCATTTTTAAAACTCTTTTTAGTTGTTGTTGTTGTTACTCCAATTTGCATCGATCATCGTGCTTTCTTTGAATGTTCTAAACCTCCCTTTGCTCCGTCGCTTTGGATCAAAGCATCTGCTAAACCTGTCGTTCCCAACCACCTTATTTCCAACAAACAACCAATATATGACGAAAATCTGAAATACTTGTTGGAAAAAACTGATACATCATTAATTGCACTAAAGATTCATTCTGTGTCATCCGCAATTCCAATCATACTACCAACAAGCAAACATTTTGACGGTTCGATCTAAACAAACTTGACTCAAACTTGAAGCCCACATGGAACAACCCTCTTCTGGTTCTTTTTATCACCCAAAAGGAGGGCTACCAGTTCCTGTACCGGGCCGTGCTGAGCCTGGTGAGCAGCCAGGAGGACCAGAGGGCGCTCCACTCCAGCGAGACCAACGGCTCCCTGCCTCTGGGCACCGCCGCCAGCATGGCTGAGAGCCTGGAGTCCCTCATGTAGAGACGATGACGCCGCACCTCAGGAGAGGGGGGGGAGGGGGCGGAGCCTAGCACGCAACAAAGGAGGAGGAGGAGGAGGAGGAGGTCACACGCGCAAACGATAGAGGTGCTGTAGATAAGCCTTTTGAGAGTCGTAGAGAGAGAGAGAGAGAGAGAGGGAGAGGGAGAGAATGTGCGTGAGAGAGAGAGCATTTCAGTCACTTAATAGCTGACAGATGGCTGTGGCATTCCGAACACTCAAATAACAGCTCTTAATTACAGCTCTTCTTACCTACAGCACCTTACGATTAGCACGCTAACACACACAATCGTGGTACGCATGCATTGTGCACATGTGGATGATGCATGTATACATATAAGTGAATTAGACTAATATTAGTCTAATTATGACTTAAACTAAGCAGAACGGTAGGGCTCCTCATATCTTTTGGCATGTCAATATGCATGGACAAAAGCATTCACGGACACACACACACACACACAAAGAAATATGTGAAAATGTGCAGATACACACATAGTAAAGACTCGAGATACTAATTATTATAAAAATAACAATGATGATGATGATAATAATACTTTGATTATAGATTATAGATTAGATTAAATTATATATATATATAAAGATAGATAGATAGATAGGAAAACTATAAAAAAAAAAAGGTCTAATTTGAATAACAATTATTGAAACATGTGAACCAAAGATCGAGATGTGTAAAAAAAAAGATTTTAAAGGTGTGTTACGTCTGCTCAATACTGGGCGGTACTTTCTGGAGGTAGAATCCACGGGGGGGTTTTCCCCACCCCGAGGAGGAGTTCCCTACGTCAGGCGGGGGCTGCACTCGGTGGACTGGGCTTTTCCGCTGTGTTTTCCGCTGCTCTGTGCTTCTGCTGCTAGCGCTTCAAACACAACGACTCCTTCTGTTCCTGCTGTACTACATCACCGTGCCTTTTCCCACACACACACACACACACACACACACACACACACACACACACACACACACACACACACACACACACACACACACACACACACACACACACACACACACACACACACACACACACACACATACACACACACACACACACACACACAACAAAACTGTGCAGCTAATATGCCCACTTGATTAATAATACGCCCCCTGCGGTATTTTGTAATAATTAGCCCTTTTCTGTGGTTTGTTTATCCGATGTAACGGGCCGCTAAAGCGTCTAAAAATAATAACCATAGTGCTGACAAAATACTGTATATAAAGGTGAAAATGAAGAGAGGGAGGGGGGGGGGGGGGCGGGGGGTGAATCACCTGCAAACTGTGAAATAAAATAACTTTCTTGAAGCGTATAATGTTCAACCTACAACCCCGGGAAACAAATTAATCGCCAAAATGTTGCTGTCACTGGATTTATACTAAGCCATCATTGTACATAAAAACGGTCAGTCAGCGTTCCGCCCTATACTCCTACCTGCTTAATCTACAGGGACGCAATTGACCCCGTTCAGTGTTTCCCTGTCTGCTATTTACACGATGGACTGTTGTTTGTGTTGGAGAACACCCAACAGGCTGTTTTTACGAGATACGTGCTTTGTATTCACTTGATCCTGTGTTTTTAGGTCTATGAAGTAGTAGTAACGTTTTGGTTTGTTTGGTTGTCAAGAAGCCTTTATAACTATTGCGTATTGTGTGTTTTGAGAGGAGGGTCAGATGTAACATTCATGTAAATAACCCTGGATCCCTTGGGAGGCCGAATTCTGTTTATATACTACTATATTTCTATTTTAATACAAAGATGATTTTTGTAGTCATTTACAACGATACATATATATATATATATATATATATATAACTGTGTTTTATAATTTTAGCCGAAAATATTGATTATACGATATAAACAAAAATCTTTTTTTCTATGTGTTTTGAACACAGTAGAAAGTTCATGTATGTCTTTTGTCAAACTTTGAACCGGCACGGTATGTTTATAGTGACCAATGGGAACAATATTTTAAAAAATTGAATAAAAAAAAGTAATAAAAAAAAAACATTTGTCCTTTCCAGAAGTGTCAATCACTATATATTACACCACTATTATTTGCAACACTTATGGGAAGTCACATGTATTTCAAGTGTACAACGAGAGACAATCAAGAGACAATCAACAGTCACATATATCGGTGATATGCTTTTTATTCATGCTATAGTTCATTGCATTGGGAGCAGTTACATAATTAAATGGACAACCATAACACATAAGAACACATATTAAAAGGCATACACACGCACAAGAAAAACTAAAAACGATTATTGCTATTTTCTTAAATAAAATATTTTTCTTACAATATTTGTATTTGTTTACTAACTTAGGTACACATGTTATAGAAGTCACACGAGCTAATAAAGTGTACATAGTGCATTGGAAAACGACAACAACACAAGCTTGGAGGCTCACCTGTGGCTAAATATAACACTATAGGAGAATTATCCACACTTATGTTGGTTGTTTGTGAGCCCTACCTCCACCTTGAGTGGCCTTAGGATTACATTTAGTTGTCGACCAGGTCTAGTAAAATAAACCCTCTCACACTAGACAATATAATATAATATAATACAAGAATAATTGTAGCCAATTACAAGGAGCCATTCATTAATAAATACTGTTACTATGCAAACGCTGGGGGATTGTTATCCGTGCTCCTGGCTGATTAAGTATTGTTTTATGAGCAGTTCGTGGATTATAATTATAGTTATCCATCTTGCAATAATTAAGTTTGTCACCTCATCTTAGACCTTTCTTTGCAATTGGCCTCCAACACTGCCTCCAAGATATGATCGACATACTGTATGTTTTGGATATTTCAACTTAAGTAAATATGTAGTAAATAAAAACATTTAATTTATTGAAATTTAAAATCCCTCAATACCTTTACTGGAAAATAAAATATTGCACCGCAACTTTGGTATGATTCAAGCCGAAGGTATTATTATTATTTAATCTAAAATCAACATAATTCTAATAATAACAATCTAAGATATACTATATATATATATATATATATATTTTTTTTTTTTAATGCTTTCACCCGTATTGCCACTCATTTGTATTACAACTCACTGCAAAGCTTGAAAAAAAACTCCTAACGCTAACTAACTAAAGCTACTCTTAAATTAACAAGGAAGTACATTTTTTGTTTTGGAAAGCCTTTTTTTTTTTTATTGTGAATTTATTATTTTCTGTGTGTGTGTGTGTGTGTGTGTGTGTATGCGTGCGTGTGTGTGAGTGAGTGTGCGCGCATGCACATCTTGGTCTGAATGTGTGTGTTCCTGAGATCCACACCTACCCCCCCCCCCCCCCACACACCCATCCTCTCTGCTACTGGAAGACAATGTGAACCATGAAGTCTTTTAAAATACATTACGATACAAATAAGAATATTCAAGCATAGTTAATATATTCAGAAATATGTGTGTGTGTGTGTGTGTGTGTGTACATATGTATTATATATATATGTGTGTGTGCGTGCATATGTATCTATGTGTGTGTGTGTGTGATAATGTACTGTATATATGGGTGTGAGTGTGTGCATATGTATATATGCGTGTATGTGTGTGTGTGTTTATGTATATATGTGTGTGTGTGTGTGTGTATGTATGCGTGTGTGTGTGTGTATATGTATATAAGCGTGTGTGTGTATATGTATATATGCGTGTGTGTGTGTGTGTGTGTGTGTGTGTGTGTGTGTGTGTCTGTGCATATGCACTGTATATATGGGTGTGTGTGTGTGTGCGTGCGTATGTGTCTACGTATGCGTGACAGGAGTCCCTCCTGACGTCGGTCATCTCCAAGCCCTTTGCCGTGTGTGGAGGGAGCCTCAGTTTCCCGGACAGCCCTGTTGAACACCAACCAGGACAGCAGGTTAAACAGTGTGTCTACGCCTCATGCACAGCCTCAGTGCGTGTGCGTGTGTGTGTGTGTGTGTGTGTGTGTGTGTGTGTGTGTGTGTCCTCACAGAGTTGGTTCTCTTGCGCTTCCAGC
>CM051022.1:8430970-8433470 GCA_027704905.1 Muraenolepis orangiensis | reverse complement strand
AGCTGCCCCAGCTGAGTAGTAGTGAAAAAGTATTTGTTACAGTAGTAGTAGTAGTAAAAATAATACATACTACTACTACAACTACTACTTTGCTGACAATTAGGTAGTACTCTTATTAACATCCTATAGACTGAAAATCTGTGTGTGTGTGTGTATGTACGTGAATATTCTTATGAATATGTGTGTGTGGGTGTTTGTACTTTGTGTGTGTGTGTGCGTGCATGCGTGCGTGCGAGTGTGCATGCGTGTGTGTGTGTGTGTGTACCGTGGGGGCTCCTGCAGCAGGGGACTCTGGGGTCCCGTGGCGATGTGTGCCAGCTGGGTTAGCCAGCGTGTGTCCGGGAGGCCCGTGTGTGTCCTGCTGGTCTCCTCTCTCTCCAGGTGGGACACGCCCACCTCCACCTGGTAGACAGGCACCGCCGCACGGCACTCCCCCCGCACCTCCTGCAGTGCCGGGAGATCGTCTGAAAGAGATGAGCGAAAAAAAACAGAAGTTCCATAACTATATGGAATATAACGAACGGATCGTCGGAGAGAAGTTAGTTCACACAATATTACCTCCAGAGTTCAGTTCACACTTTATAACCTACAGAGTTCAATTCACCCTATATTCCCTACAGAGTTCAGCTCACCCTATATAACTTCCAGAGTTCAGTTCACCCGATATTACCTACATAGTTCAGTTCACCCTTTATTACCTACAGAGTTCACTTCAGTTCACCCTATATAACCTCCAGAGTTCAGTTCAGTTCACACTATATAACCTACAGAGTTCAGTTCACACTATAACCTACGAGTCAGTTCACACTATATAACCTACAGAGTTCAGTTCTCCACTAACACTCTCACCAGCCTGCTCCCCTGCAGCTCTCGTTGACATACCGTACTCCATGTGGCTGTCACTGGTGGGAAGGAGGCGTTCCTCACAGAAGAGAAGGCCGTCTGATTGGTTCACGGCCTTGTCCATCTTCTCTCCTGCAGGTCAGGACAAATACCCCGAGAGGTTACTCAACTGGAATAACGGGCTATAAGCAGATTTAACCCCCACCACAAACTCTAGGTTTGCTACACTGGCAAACATCAAACTCTAGCATATCACCAAATCGCCAGATCACCGGTAACTCTAAAGAGGATGGGTGGCGATGAGAGATCAGATGAATCTGTAGACTTCTGATCCTCTGGCTGCTTTGGTTTGGGTTCACCACCTCCCACACCATGTATATTTAACGTTTACTCTCTTCCAGGCGTTTGCACAGGCCCACACATGTGCACACACGCACACACGCAAGCTGCAGAGAATACACTTGATCTGTGTGTAATGCTAGTGTGTAATAATTGTATACTTACATGTATGTATACATATATGTATACCTAGAATTCAGCACATATCTCATACCTACTCTTGAAGTTATTTTGTACCTGTTTTTATACCTAGTAGACAGTTTTTACAGTATATAAGTCTTAATAAGTCTTATCTTATTTAACCACTGTACATTATATATTACCATGCACTTGACTGCAACATGTGCATTCTGGTTAGATGCCAAATTATTATCGCTGTGCAATGACAATACATTTGAATCAAATCTAATGCAGGCAGAATTGTGTTATTACAATTAATTGATGACACTTTTAAACATACACACGTCATATATGTGTAGTAAGTATGCACTGACAAATTACCCCACACCCTGAAGTGTTAATGATACATCCAGTCATCATTTACAATCATGGTATTTGCACGCAGGCCTTGTTTATAAACGTTGAATATTTTTCGCGCATGCGCGATAGGAGTCCATTCATTCGACGCTTACAATCGAATGACAAAATCTTTGGAAATAAGTCGTGAAATAACCGACAAAATGTATCGCAAAGCGCACGACGTCGACGAATACGACACGATCGTGTTGTACTTAAAAAGCGATAAGGATGTCATTCTTTAGTTCTCGATCAATACTAAGGTGAAGGAAACACGCCAGGAAACAACAAGCTGCCCAGCTTGTAAAAAAAATGTTGAACTCGATTAAAACAAGTAGACCATATCGCCGTTAAGGTTGATATGTCAACGTTCGTCGTGTTCGTTATCGAAAACGCGTAGAACATTGTCTCAAGAGTTTGCCGAAATGGAAATCGATTATAATACGACTATGACGCCGTTCTTGCGTAAGCAAGTTTCAACAGTTTTTTAAACTCAAACACAACACAAAACGTCAACAAAAACACACATTTTACACTCCGGACACCGTTTGTGATTCACGTCAGCGGTGACTTCTTTCATAGTTGAGTTAAATGAGGTTTCGTACTCACGCTGTCGTTGTTTTTAATTCACTTTAACGGTTCTTATTAAACATTTCAATGAACTTTTTTTTTTCAGAACTTACCAAAACAATCGTCCTCGACGAGCGCTGGGCGGGGCGAGTAGGAGAGGAGCAGTCTGAGAATGTTTAACCGGGCGATTTGATTGGTCGAACGTCACGTCCATCATAAGGCTGGCCCGTAG
>CM051022.1:8420970-8425970 GCA_027704905.1 Muraenolepis orangiensis | reverse complement strand
AGAGAGAGACCCAAACGGGGACATGGAGAGGGAGGGGGAGAGAGAGACCCAAAGGGGGACATGGAGAGGGAGAGGGGGAGAGAGAGAGAGACCCAAAGGGGGACATGGAGGGGGAGAGAGAGACCCAAGGGGACATGGAGAGGGAGAGAGAGAGACCCAAAGGGGGACATGGAGACGGAGAGGGAGAGAGAGAGAGACATAGAGAGGGGGGCGCGGAGATTGAGAGACAAAGAGGGGAGGAGAGAGTGACGGGAGAGATGGAACGTGAGGGGGGGAGAGATGGAGAGTGATGGGGGAGAGAGAGACATAGAGGGATAAACAAAGCATAAAACAAAAGCAGGCGTAAGGACTAGGTCATTGTCCTAACACAAGTAGTTAGTGTGTGCGTGTGTGTTTTTTGTGCCTTCTTTTGAACTTCTGGTCTAGAACTGCAATTGACTATCGAGTGACTGCACTTTGACAACGTTTTTCCAACAAATAATTATTCTATCTCACATGTCAAATTGAACTGTAGATTAGTCTGTGAATATGACATGATGACCAATGGACCACGACTGTTCCATAACATTGTCATATTAAACAGCAGGTACTTAGTGCCGTATTGAACTATGGTTGAAGGGGGGGGGACAACAGACTGTAACATATATAATAATAATAATTCTTATTCAAATTGTTCAGTGTACAGCACAGTGAAAGCAGGTGACCTGGCAGTACCACATTGTGTTATTCATCTTGTTAATATGAATGCTTGTGAACTGCTCTATGCTTTATGTTTGCGTACCTCAGCGTTATGCTATTGTCTGCTTCAACAAATGTACACCTTGTAAGTCGCTTTGGATAAAAGCGTCTGCCAAATGCCAATGAAAGGATTCTCTGCATTTAACCCATCCTAGTATTAGGAGCAGTGGGCAGATATTTATACAGCTCCCGGGGAGCAGTGTAGAGGGTGCCTTGCTCAAGGGCACTTAGGCAGTAACCTGGTGTTTTGAGGACTTGAACCGGTGACCCTGCGGCTGCCAAGCCAAGTCCTTGCCCACTGAGCTACTGCCCCCCCGACCTCTGAATGACTGACCTATCCGGTGGCCCGTGGAGATGCAGCCGTAGGGCAGCAGCGAGAGGTCCAGAGACTCCATTTCCCAGATGGACTCCATGATCAACAGGATCTGAGCGCCACCAGAACACAGTGTTAGTGACGGAGGGCAGACTCCATGCTTCAGGGGGACATTGAGTCTATGCGGGCGATACGATACATTAGAGGTACATACACAACTCAATGACCAAGTATAGATGCTATAATCCCCACACGCATCTGTCCTCTTTGAGACGGATGCCATTCTTACACTGTCCCTGACAAATAATTATACAATCCATTAATTATAGAATAATGAAATGGATCCGATAAAAATGATCACATAATTAGCATAATAAATACTGCATATTGAAACACAGAAACAGAAAATGTAACAGAATATGTGTGACCAACTGGGCCTAGAACATCAGAGATTCTCAGAGATTCCCAGAGCCGCTTTCATGACATTTCATAACATTACATTACATTACGTGACATTACAGTCATTTAGCAGACGCTTCTGTCCAAAGCGACTTACAATAGTGCGTTCAACAACTCGTCACCAGAAGTCAAAAGTGCATTTCATTCCTAACAAGTCTCCAAGAACTGAACCAGTGCTCAGGTAGAAGTACAATAAGTTCAGGTAAAAGTACAATAAGTTGGCAAACAATAGAGCAATATCTAACTAACTAACTAACAAGCAAACAATCTACTTAGAAAGAACGCTAGTGCGCTAGTAAAAAGTGATAAGAGGGAGGGCCCGGGTAGTGTTTCCTAAAGATATGAGTTTTCAGCCTGCGGCGGAAGATTGGCAGTGACTCTGCAGTCGTGACATCCGTGGGAAGTTCATTCCACCCATTTGGGGCCAGGACAGAGAAGATAGTAGATCGGCCACTGATCTAACCCCAATGGTGATCTTAATCTTAATCTTAATCTGGAGGATTTGAATCCTCTTTATTGGTCAGATACATGTACAGTACCCACACAGTGAAATGTGTTTCTCTGCATTTAACCCATCCTAGTATTAGGAGCAGTGGGCAGCTATTGTGGGCAGCTGCCCGGGAAGCGGTGTAGGAGGTCTGGTTCTTTGCTCAAGGGCACCTCGGCAGTGGCCAGGAGAAGGCGAACTGGCACCTTTTTTTCCCCCCAAATGACCAGTTCTCACTCTGGGACTTGGTCCGTTTGAACCGGGGACTTGAACGGGCGAGCCCCCAACAGACTGAGCCAGGTTGCCGCTCCGCCAATCACTTCATACAGATCCGTAAATGGTGAGTGGTGACATTAGGGTGTTGGAAGGAACCTGCAGTCACCTGCAGGATGAGCATGTCCTGGCGGAGGTCGTCTCCGTCCTTGAAGATGATGCCGATGGGGTCGGGGGAGAGGCTGCTGGGGTCGGCCCGCTTGAACATCAGCCACAGGGGCTTCTTCTTGGAGGCCATGACTTTACACTGCTCTATCTGCACACACACACACACACACACACACACACGCGCATACACACACACACACACACACACACACACACACACACACACACGTAAACCACACATGTATTTTTTACATACATGTAGCTCTGTATATATTGTGTGCCAAAAAAAGTGTTACAAATACAAATTCTGAGAAATCACGCATCCAAATGCTATGGACTCCCAACAACGCTTTGCCTCATCCGTACGACTTACTCCCTGGATCCATCAGCTGTCTGACAAATCCATTTGGAAAAAAATGTAGGGAAGAAAATGATGTCATTAGCTGGCATTTCCGAGATGCTGGAAACAACAAATGAGTGAGTGAGTGTAATCCTGTGGATTTTAATTGAATTGGATCAGTGAGAAAGGGACATGGATTCACCAGGATTTACATGGCAGGATTTGGACACTAATGCCAGTGCGATATTGTGTTATTTGTCATGGTTGGTGTGTGCGTGTGCGTGCATTTGTGTGCATGTGTGCTGGTGCTAGTGTGTGTGTTTGTGTGCGCATGTGTGTGTGTGTGCATGCGCGCGTGTGTGAGTGTGTGTGTCTAACCATTAATGTTCCTGCTCGTAGCCCGGGGTCATAAGGAACTCTGAAAGTCTTCGGCAGACCAGACGACTGCAGAGTCTCCAGCTTCTGGCGCAGCTGGAACACCACTGACACACACACACACACACACACACACACACACACACACACACAGATACACACACACACACACACACACAGATACACACACACACACACACACACACACACACACACACACACAGACACACACACACACACACACACACACACACACAAAGTTAGACAAAAATATGGAAAGAAATACAGATAGAGACAGACAGACAGACAGACAGATGGAGACAGACACACAGATGAGACAGGCAGGCAGACAGAGAGATAGAGACAGACACGTATATAGATGGAGGCAGACAGATATATGGAGACAAACAGACAGACAGACAGAAGGATGGAGATTTACAGAGAGATGGAGACAGACAGACAGACATATGGAGACAGAGAGGCAGGCAGACAGACAAACAGACAGACAGAAAGACAGATGGAGACAGACATATAGATGCAGGCAGGCAGACAGGCATGCAGACATACAGATGGAGACAGACAGAAAGATGGAGATATACAAAGAGATGGAGACAGACAGACAAACATATGGAGACAGATAGTCAGGCAGACCAACAGACAGGCATGCAGACAGACAGACAGACAGAAAGATGGAGACAGACAGACAGACATATGGAGACAGATAGGCAGACAGACAGAAAGATGGAGACAGACAGAAAGACAGACGGAGACAGACATATACAGTAGATGGAGGCAGACAGACAGATGGAGACAAACAGACAGAAAGATGGAGATATACAGACAGATGGAGACAGATAGGCAGGCAGACCGAAGAAAGACAGACAGACAGACCGATGGAGACAGACAGTGGTGGATGACACACCCCCCCCCCCCTACCTTGCGCGGACACGTCGCTCTTGTCTGCTGACATGGCTTTGATCTCACGTGCCACTTTCTGCAGCGCCTCTGTCATCTCCACCTGGCACACGGGGTGAGTGAGAACCCCACCATCACATGACGGCGTAATGACACAATCATACAGTTAGGCAGCCACACAGACACACGGTCACACAGACATAGAATCACACAGTCATACAATCAATCATACAATCATACAGTCATACAGTCAGAAACATGCAAACATACAGTCCCTAGCAACGCCGAAATGAAAAGCTAAAACGGTTTCTTTCATTTTGTTAGTTTTGTTACGATGGTGTGTGTTCTGTATGTATTTATTGAGTTCACGTGTCTGGACGCAGGCTGAAAACTCATCTCTCCACTTTTTACTAGCGTATACTAGCGTCTTTCGAAGTAGATTATCTAAGTAGATTGTTAGCTAGATATTGTTCTATTGTTTGCCAACTTATTGCACTTTTACCTTATTGTACTGTGACCTGAACGTTTTGTAGTTTTACCTGAGCACCGGCTCAGTTCTTGGCGACTTGTTAGGAATGAAATGCACTTTTGACTTCTGGTGAACGAGTTGTTCTCTTACCTTCCTTTGTTGAAACACACTATTGTAAGTCGCTTTGGATAAAAGCGTCTGCTAAATGACTGTAACGTAATGTACATGTAAAGTAATGTGCTTGTTTTGATCCCTTTGTTGATCACCATGAACCAGCACCAAAACATGTGTTTTCTCTGCTGTTGCCGTGGTCCTTGCTGTCGTTGGTGCTGTTGTGGTTGTTGCTGCTGCTGTAAGTTCACCTGCTTTTGGAAGTCGTGCAGCATGGCGTCCCCACAGCCCCTCAGGTAGGCCTCCAGCAGCACGGCGTACCTCTGCTGGTAGTGCATGGACTGGACGATCTCGCTGCGCAGGAACCAGAACAGGAAGTGGCCGATGCGCTTGCTCTGCAAAAAGAGTCAGA
>CM051022.1:8385970-8418470 GCA_027704905.1 Muraenolepis orangiensis | reverse complement strand
CAGGGTTTACGCTGACGTTAACAAAATGATCTAAAGTTTGGAAAGCTAAGCTAACTACTGCCGTAAGGATAAACATAAAGGGCCCATGCTAACTTTAGCGTAAGGATCCTTCATATGGACATAGGCGTTAAGATGAGGATCAACGGCAAGGACAAATTCTCACGCTAACATGAGGATAAACCACCAGGATGTATGCTAGCATTAGCGAGGAAGGATGTATGCATGCCAACATAAGCACAAAGAGGACATATGCTAACATTAGCATAGGGACAGAAAGGATGTTAGCACAAAGATAAACAATGAGGACGTATGCTAACATTAGCACAATGACGACGTATGCTAAAATTAGCATAGGGACAGGAAGGATGTATGCTTACATTAGCACAAAGATAAACAATGAGGACGTATGCATGCTAACATTAGCACAAAGATAAACAATGAGGACATATGCTAACATTAGCATAGGGACAGGAAGGATGTATGCATGCTAACATTAGCACAAAGGTAAACCAACGTATGTTAACATTAAACATTAGCGACCTTACCTGGGGTGGCGCATGCACTCGTGCCGGAAGTGCCACAGAAGCTCCTTGTCCTCGGGGCTCAGCGGGTGCAGGGGATCCTTGGCCAGGATGGCCTCGAATTGCTTTCTCAGGTGGTTTGGCATCTCTCTCTGGCTCTTCTCGCCCCCAGCCTCCCCGCCATCCTCTCCCAAGGAGTCCCGGGGTCCACTGCCACCGCCGCCCCGGCCCTTGGGCAGCACCACGGGGTAGCAGTACTTGTCCAGCGAGACGGCGACGGCCATGGACGCCGCCTTGTCCGGGTTGGTGGCGGAGGTGAGCTTGTCGGCGTTGACACTGCTGCTGCTCTCCTCTCTCTTCTGGGGGATCTTCCACATGTGCAGGACGAACTCGCCCTGGCGCAGCAGTGAGCGGTGGTCCACCAGCAGCAGGTTGACGTAGTACTGCAGGCGCGTCTTCGTCTTGCCTGGAGGAGGAGGAGGAGGAGGAGGAGGGAGTGAAGGTTAGCAAAGCGGAAGATGTCCTGGTCAAAAGTGCTCTGTACAGTCTACCTGTACAATATGTCTAACCTCTGCCCTGCGCCTTAAAGTTGGTTGAGTACGGTTGGAGTATGGCGCCGTACGAGATGGCTGCCGTGTCGCGAGCTCCCGCACGACGACGCAGTTTTTTGTTATTTATTCTTTTTATCGCGACTATCTTTGTTCAGGAAGTTAGCAGCACGTTCATTTAAAACTTTTGCACATTTCTGGAGATCGACAGTTGCCGCCTACTGGAGTTTTTTCATTCTTTCGACTCGGACGTCCCGCCCGAAGTCACAGCTGGATTATCTCCGACCATCTTGGGCACGATTACACGCTTTTACATTCCCCCACAAGCCAACACGGACACATCGCTGAAGGAACTGTATGAGGCTATCAGCGAACAGGAGTCGGCACACCCTGAGGCTGCTCTCATCGTGGCGGGGGACTTCAACAAGGCGAACCTGAAGAAGATCCTCGACCACTGCTACACTCCCTTCCGTGATGGCTACAAGGCCCTCCTCCTCTATCCAGCTACTCCCCGCCTATAGGCAGAGACTGAAGTAGCAACCGATCGCTGTGAGGAAAGTCCAATGCTGGTCGGACCAATCGGACTCTATGCTGAAGGATTGTTCCGCATTGCCTCGGACAATAACATCAACGAGTACGCGTCCTCGGTCACCGGGTTCATCAAGAAGTGCATAGATGACGTTGTTCCAACCAAGTCGGTTCGGATATACCCCAACAAGAAACTGTGGATTAACAGCGATGTTTGCCTTGCCCTACACGCGCGTAACGCCGCCTTTGGCTCCGGGAATATGGAGGAATATACAAGAGCCCGCTACGACCTCCGTACAACAGCCCTAGAGAACTGGTGCTACATGACCAGAGAACAAGAGTTGGAACAGCAGCTCTAGAGAACTGGTGCTACATGACCAGAGAACAGTTGGAACAGCCCTAGAGAACTGGTGCTACATGACCAGAGAACAACAGTTGGAACAGTAGCCCTAGAGAACTGGTGCTGCATGACCAGCTACATGCTAGCCAATAGATAAGGGTATATTTGTCGACACAATGAAGATGGATATAGGACGTTTTTGATGTCTTGAATAATCTCACCGTCAGGGTTGCTCCCTCCTCCAGGACTGTCCTGGTAGCTGGAGCCTCCCTTGGAGTTTGTGGGTGGAGGTGTCTTTCCACAGGAGACCTTGGTGAACCAATAGAAAACAAGTATTTTATATATTCACCCTTCACTCTTTTCAAAAGGATTAAATGTTTGTAATTGAGGAAGCATGACATACAAAGTCACTTTTGAAGACCCTTCTGAAAGTGAAGCGAGTTACTTCCAGTCCTTACTTGTAGATTGAGGCGCGCTCCCTTAGGCAAGTCTCTGATCTTGATGTTAAACTCCAGCCAAATGTTCCACAGAACCTCCTCCGTGAAGGCCTTGGATGTGGTCCTTTCCTGCCAAACCCCAAACATTGCCAAAGTAAGCGGTTTAATTACAGCCATTATACTGTAAAGGAACTATGGGTAAAAGCGTCCAACAAATCTGCCATCTGCATTGAACATAAGCAACAGGTATGGGACATGGGATACCGGTCAATGAAATGGAATTTTTAATATGCGTTACGATGGATGAGGTACACCGGACGGCCGACCTGAGCTAGGAGCTGCTGGCCGTGGAAGATGCTGGCTTCTACGTAGACCATGAGGTCTGGGTTCCGGGGCAGCGAGGGGATGTCGATACCCAGAACCTTCACCCTGAACTTCCGGTTGCAGTCCCACATGGAGATGGTGAACACCCTCTCGTGGTCTTTCTCGTCAATAGTTAGCTGCTCATGGGTCCCTGGGTAGGGGACGGGAGTAGGGGTTTGAACAGTCTTCTTTACAATGCACTACTTTGCAACTGTCTACTTTGGAATGCTCTTCTTTAGAATGCTCTACTTTACGACGGTCTTCTTTACAATGAGGTACTTTACAACAGTCTACTTTACAATGCTGTACTTTACCACTGTCTACTTTACAATGCTGTACTTTACAACAGTCTACTTTACAATGCTCTTCTTTGCAACTGTCTACTTTACAATGATGTACATTACAAAAATCTACTTGACAATGCTGTACTTTATTAACAGTCTACTTTACAATGCTGTACTTTACAAGTCTTCTTAACAATGCTGTACTTTACAACAGTCTACTTTTCAATGCTGTACATTACAACCGTCTACTAAACAATGCTGTACTTTACAACAAGGTATCTGGGGATTACCTGCCACGCCGGTGCAGTCGTCCACTTGGGCCCAGTCCTCCTTCTGCACCAGGTCCAGGTCAGCGTTGGGTGGCTTTTCCAGAACCAGATGGATCTCCTCCCCATTCTTCAGACACCGTCGAATCCAGCTGAAGTGCTGCAGCGGTCGGTTCCCGTACAAGTACTCCTCCCTGTACAGAACACGGATTGGTTACACAAGTCACTTTGCATATCATGTTTATGGGTAAAAAGGTAAAAGTATTGAAAAGTATTTTCAATACTTTTCAATACTTTTTATTGAAGTTACACAATCTGCCCAAAGACCAATACGTTGTAATATTTAGTTAGCTTATTACCATATATTAACGCTTATATATATATATATATATATATATATATATATATATATATATATATATATATATATATATATATATATATATATATATATATATATATATATATATATATATATAAAAATGAGGTTGAGACTGAATGAAGACTGAATGGAAGAGATCAGCATATATTGGGAACACAATAACCAGACAAACAAGATAACCAAGTAAACAAATTGAACTGCGGGAGCTGGTAGAGACACGTCTGCTCTCCTCCTGAGCCCCTGTCGCCGTGGCACTGCTGTCCAATATCATGCGGTTCTATCTACAATAACGACACCGTAGTTAACGCAGCTTTAACCCTATACTTTCCGTACCTGCCGCACACACGCAGAACAAAGTCTGACTCGCAAACGTCATCCGGAATCCCCACCAAAGCCCTCTTATTGGCCGTCTTGGCAAAGACGCTGGCCAATACCTGAGCAGGATGTGGCAACAAAAAAAAGTTTGGTAGTTATGAATGAAGGAATGGACACTCTATAAACACAGAGAAAACATCCGACTGAGAATAAGACCCTGTAAATAGGATTTATTGAGCTTGTGCACTCGTTCACTTTATATGCTTTGAGATGCTTGTTAATCCAGCAACATGTGAAGCAATCCTTAAAAGCCTTGGTAGTTTCTGTTCTCCCTTTTCGAGTTGCTGTCAAGGCGAGAACAAGTTCCCTGTTTAAATTCTCGTTGCTTCTCGTGTTTCCACACAAACCCTGCATCACGGTCAATGCAGGGTTGGGTTACTGCTCATAACCGTTGATTTCGTCAAGCCGAGACCGTGCATGTGTCACGGGAATGGGCGGGGTTCCAAAACCTCCACCTGGGGTGTGTTACCTGTGCAGGTGAGTTGTCTATGGACACCTTGATGGTCTGGCTGGCTGTGACGATGTGGATCACCACCAGGATGTGGCCGTTTATCACCTGGCATAGGAGATCACATGTGAATGTAGTGCTATAGTTATAATAGTCATACTAAGTTACTAGGATCTGAGATGATCACAGCATAATAGATACTATTCTGACAAATCCAACTCCTTAGTTGATTTATCTAGATTACATTTGATTTGATGTGATTTGACATTTAATGTGTATGGCACTATACCAGTGGCATACAAGAACTGAACACTGTCCAACACTGAGACTGACAGAGTATCTGACAGAGTTCTGTGTAACCACAATACACAATACAGTTGGACTGTTACTTGACTTGTCTGTGTAACTACAAGAATGTATTGCATCAATACTACATTGCCAAGTCACATGGTGTACACCACAATGCACCTTTTTGTATGGAAATACATTTCTAATTTGCACCATTTGTGTATATATTACAGTTGTGTATATATGTGTGTGTACCCATTACGGTCACATGATGCTGCTGCACTACTGGCACTTTAAAATGCTTTTTAAATGCTTTTTTGCACAATTACACAACATCTGTATATATCATCCATCAGTCACTTTATTGTTATTTTTTATTGTGTACAGTATTGTTATAGTAGAGTGTTGTATAGTATAAGTAAAGTAGGAGGGAATGGGGAGTAAGCATTCCATGCATAAAAATATCTTGAATGTTGGATATATATATATATATATAAAGTAAAATTTGTAAGCTTAGTTTTTTTATAATAATATATATGTTTCCAACTGTTGTTTGTAAGAGTGTCTTGACGATTGTGTGTATTTGTACAATGACAATAAAGGCCTTCTGATTCTGACTCAAATCTGCTTCATTATTCTCCCAGCCTTGCCACCCCTCACACACACACACACACACACACACACACACACACACACACACACACACACACACACACACACACAGAGGCAAACGCACACACAGCAACACACACACAGGCACAGACACACCCACACACCCTTACCTTGCTCAGCAGGTGGTCCCCGAGCGGCTTGCAGGTCACCCAGGGGTCGGCGGCGTACAGCCGGGCGTCGCGCTCGGACAGCGCCACGCGCCGCGGCGTCAGCAGCTTGCGGCGCGTGAACTCCAGCTCGTCGTCGTGCACGTTGCTGACGTCCGTCACGTCGTAGCCGATCAGCTGGTTGAGGAAGCGCTGGTAGCCGAGCGCCTCGTCCGCCGGCTGCGGCCGGGAGACCAGCGTGATGCGGCCCACCTCTTTCTTCAGGGCTGTCGAACCATGGGATGGGATGGGGGTGGGGGGGGAAGAGCAGGACACGTGTTGTGTTTTTAATGATCTAACTGTTTATGGATTGCACGTTGAATAGGATACACTGCTGAATGATCCACATACTCATAGTACATAGTAGGTGTAGAATAGGTGTTGTCATTGCTCCTGTTTGATGTACTTTGGGTATTGGGTAAAATCTATCTAGGGAGCCAACTTATTGTACTTTAACCTGTGCACTGGTTCTGCTCCTGGAGGATTGGTAGGAATGGACTTATGATGATCTAGTGACGAGTTGTTCTCTTGCCTACCTTTGTTGAACGCACCATTGTAAGTCACAGACCTACATACATACTAACAGGATAGATAGACGGACAGGTACTTTATTCTTCCTGCTGATTTTGAAAATCGAATGTATAATATATGATAGATTCATAAAAAGAGAGAGAGAGGTAATCGTTAAAGTGTGTCGTCTAAAGTCAAACTAGAATAACGTAAACCAAAAAAAACGAGTGGTAGCTTGATAACTATATACCACTGCCGGCTCCTACCTTTCCAGTAACGGATGCAGTCCAGCGTCTGGAAGACCTGGTGCTTGTCGTAGATCTCGCACACGGTGCCCTTCTTCTGGTAGAGCAGGATGCAGTGGTCGGGGGAGAACTTGTGATAGTACTCCGGGCACAGGTTGGACGCCACGGCCCTGAGCCACACCTGGGCTTTCACCTGGGGAACGCACGGAGGAAAGGAGAATGAGGAGGGTGAGGAGAATGGACATATTTTAGAGGTACGGTGTCAAAACTAGTACAAAAAAAACAGATTTACAGTTTTGCTATGACTGGCTATGAATGGCTATGACTGCTATGTCGGATCTCTATCTGGCAGGTTTCCTGGACTTTTATCTGTCCCAAAAGGAGAAAACCAGATACTTTTATCAGTTTAACTAATCAATCCGTCCATCTGTCCATCCATCTATCCTCCATCAACGGCTGCATCAACCCGACGTCAATAAACCACCTCATTAGATCCGTCACCTGCTCACCTGTTCCACCGTCCAGTTCCCGGCCACCTCCAGCACTATGGTGTGGGGACTGGGGCTGTTGTTGGGCACGGTGGGGAGGATGAACTCGATGGTGATCTGGTCCATGGCACTGAGGGAGCCTGAGGTGATGCCCTTCCTCTGTCTCCTCCTCCTGTTCCCGGCGATCCCGGAGTCTTCCTCACTCGCAGCGGGACTCTGGTGTTGGTCCATGGCCTGTTGTGTTGTGTTGTGTGAAATACAGCATGTTGTAATTATATCTAGTTCCATCAAGTTCAAATCTAGATGCGCATTCTGATTGTGTGTGTGTGTGTGTGTGTGTGTGTGTGTGTGTGTGTGTGTGTGTGTGTGTGTGTGTGTGTGTGTGTGTGTGTGTGTGTGTGTGTGTGTGTGTGTGTGTGTGTGTGTGTGTGTGTGTGTGTGTGTGTGTCATTGCAGCACTTGATCAGGGATGTCACACCATCAGAAGCTCTGAGACCAGCAGCAGAGGTCTGTCAGAACTCCTATACCCTTGTCCTTGTTTATTCAGTCCTGATAAGTGACTGCCATCCATTGATGTATTTCCTCTTGGTTGTCCGAGGTTGTGTGTGGCGCGTGTGTGCGCGCACGCGCGTACACATTCATCCAATGATGAACTTGTGGATCGACCACAAGTTGCGTGTATTTTTCCGCTGTATTTCGCACACGCTCGGTAAACGGAGGTTGAAAAAGCAGGAAGCAAAACTCGCCGAGTGTGAGTGAACCTCCTGAAGTACTGACACAACCGCTGCTTCATGTATTCTGAGCTAAATCCTCTTTCGACAAACATAGAGCGAGCCCCAAATCAATACATAAGCCCATTCATATGCATACAGAATATAGTTAATTGTGTGTGTGTGTGTGTGTGTGTGTGTGTGAGATCTGGGGGAAATATAACGGTCCTCTCATAATGAGTAATGAGCAATAAGTGTGTGCGTAAAACTCACCGCTGAACACACACATCGACAGCATCCGAGTCAGGACGACCGCGTTACACATGTAGCATTTAGTCCACAGGGAAGCCGCCGAGTCGACCCACTAAGTTACTAGTCGCTCTCTCCGGACTGTCACTTTAGTTGCCGTCGCACCCCGTGCTTCAGCACTTACTCACACACACACACACACACACACACACACACACACACACAGCACACACCACACACCGCCGTCACTCCCCCCGCCCCACACTTGGCCCGTCGTGGATAGGCTCCTCTGAGCAGCCATGTTTGTAGTTCTAATGCATAATGTTATATGATAATAATTATAATAATAATAATAATAATGTGGTTCAGCTTTTCTATTTATCTGTCGGTTCTTGGTAGTTTTGCGGATTAAATGGGCTGTAACAATCTAAACGATGTCGCTGTCTTCATATTGAGCATACGTTTATGAAGGTAATTCCTCTAAGGTTGTTTTTAAATGTATTTTTCGAGAGAGTATAACAATTTGATTAGAAGAGAGACAATTATACGTAAAAAAACTGTTTTACGTTTTATATTGGTCATTTTTAGTTGTGTTGCAAAATGTTGCCACATGGTGGTGCTATAGCTCCCTATCAGAGATGGGCCTATTGATATCAAAAACACAATATTTCAATGTTCTAGATAATTGGAATTATTAATTGATACATACAACTATAATAACCTGACCACATTTTTTATTTTTCAATTAAATGCTAAAATACAAATGATGTTCCTTACATATTTTAAGGGCGATGTAGCAGTTGCTTGTATTTATTTTCTGTTGCATGTCGGTGTTCTTTTAATAGCAATGCATTTTTTGGAGCCAGATACCCATATCACCCTGGCTCCCACCTCTATTATCCGTGTCCTTCTCGTTTCCTTAATGCCCTCTACCCTCCCACCCTCCCGCTCTCCTCTCTCCCCTCTCTCTCTCCCCCTCTCTCCTCTTCCCCTCTCTCCTCTCTCACCACTATTCCACACCTCACCCCCAACTCATCCCCCCCCCCCCCCCCCCCCCCATTCGCCTCCTCAAATTTCACTCATTACCATCACAATGTCCCCAGAATGAAAAAGAAAAGCGTATCGATGCGACTAAAGGATATTCCAGAGGTAACCGTCGCTGTTGTTATTTTGAAACGTATACAGTGGTTGGATGCACAGTAGTAGTAGTAGTAGTAGTAGTAGTTGAATGATGGAAAGCGAAAGGATTATGTAGATTATCCTCTGCCTGGGCCATGAGCCTGAAGCCATGTATATCATGTGTGTGTCTTAATGGGAAAACATTTAACGTAGTTTATGTCAGCTTATCTTGGGCTTCTGATGATAGCGGTGGCAGGGCAGGGAAAGCAGAGCCGGGCTTGAATGAAGCAGTGTTTATTTGTGTGTATGCATAATAAACAGTTGGTTTAGGTTTAGTATACAGGAGTAATTGACTTTAAATAGTCTCAATATAAATTGTTCTAAATCCTACAATGCAGAGAGACCTACATCAGAGAGAGAAAGAGAGAGAGAGAGAGCGAGTTCATTCATATGCACATGTATTAAGGCACATCTATAGTTTAATATGTCTACATGATTATGTATTTGAGCGTGTTGTGTAGGAGGTTTTCAATGCAATGTCTATTTATGATATATTTAAGAAGCTTGAGGAACATATACAATAACAAGATTCCCAGTGAATATCCCGCCTCAAGCCACCTTCCTATACGTTAAATCCAATGGCATTCAATCTGAATGACTAATGTCCTTAGTTTATTGCATGTTTCCTATAAATTCATATTAAAGAACATAAACAAATATATTGAGACTATGTATTTTTGTGCCTCTAGTCGACTACAGAAGTGAAATTGTCCAACAGAAAGAATGTAATCACTGTAATGTAATCACTATGATATTTATTTCAAATGTTAACTAAATGCTAACTTAACTACCTAACTGAGTCAGTTACTTGGTGAGTTAAACCGTTAGTAGGCCGGTTGGTCTATGAGTATGTTAATTTGTTAGTCGGTCGGTGAGTAAGTATGTTCATTTGTTAGTCAGTCAGTCGGTTAGTCAGTGAGTATGTTAATTAGTTAGTCAGTTGCTCGGTTATTAAGTGAGTATGTTCATTTGTCAGTCCGTCGGTTGGTTAGTCAGTTAGCCATTGAGTTTGTGATTAGGCCTAAATAACATTGCTAGCTAGGTTACAGATGGCTGAGGGCAAGGAAGGCCCTCATTCTCAATGAGAGTGCCCTGTCTTAGTTGTGGTGCCGAAGGAACCAGGGACCCAGTGCACTTGACCTCGAAACAGTTTCCTCAATTACTGCCTGGCCGTTAATATTAAACACTGTGTGTGTGTGTGTGTGTGTGTGTGTGTGTGTGTGTGTGTGTGTGTGTGTGTGTGTGTGTGTGTGTGTGTGTGTGTGGTGTGTGTGTGTGTGTGTGTGTGTGTGTGTGTGTGTGTGTGTGTGTGTGTATGTGTGTGTGTGTGTGTGTGTGTGTGGCCTCTGTAACGGGATCCACAGCATTCGAGGTCTGTGTGGGGGTGTTACGCGGGCCACAGTCAAGTGTGTGTGCTTCTCAGTGTGTCTTTAGCTGGGTCAGTGCACCACATCAGATAGCCTTATTGACTGTGTGTGTGTGTGTGTGTGTTTGCGCAAGTACTTGCATGTATGTACAACTGTGTTTTTCTGTGTGCATTCATTGTGTGTGTGTGTGTGTGTGTGTGTGTGTGTGTGTGTGCGGGCACACGTGTGTGTGTGTGTGAAGGCAACCTGACTCGGCTTCGTGTCCTTATCTGTAAGCATCTTCAACAGCCAACAATTAACTCTGAAGAAGACATTGTCCAATTAGGCCCGGCAGTAGGTACGACATAATCAAATGCATCTGATACACCCCTTGCCCCGATGTCAGGAAGAGCAGATCTCAGACAGAGATATGCCGTACATCTCGTACTTAACATGATGTACAGACAATATCGGTTTTGCATACAGTCCAAAACCTCGACAAGCTAACACCAAATTATTTGAATGCACATTTGCTATGTTCAATCAACATCTCAATATTTGTTATTTCTACTGCTCGTGATGAGCAGCCAGACAAACACAGTACAAGGAGTTATGTTTACGGAATTAGTTTTTCGCTATGCAGTTTTGCGCATTAGTTGATTTTAACCATGAGAAAATAGTCAAATGTGACTGAAGCGCTTTCTACTGCTCTGTGAGTCATTGTGATTCATGTTTTAAAACCTGGTTAAATTCTGATAGTGACATATCCATATATTCCTCTATTGTACATGCACAATAGAGAAATATGTACATATGTACATATGTAGTACATTTGTGTATTCTCTTGTGTTTTTGTGTTTCTGTAAATTTTGTACATTTTGTCATTTGTAACTTTCAGAGCTGGTGATAACATTTCATTGTACAATAAACTGTAAGTGACAAATCAACCAAATCTGAATCTGAATTCCAGTTATCTAGGACCACATCTAAATTAGCCAAATTTGAATTATATATATATATACTGTATGTACTGTATATATATATGCGTATTTGTATTTCCTCTCCGGGCGAATTTGATCCCGCATGTGATCAGCCAGCCTCCTCTGGTCTATTGTTGTCTCATGTTCCTCGACAGCAGACTTCATGCTAGAATGCCTCGATGACCCGACGCGAACAAACACTCAGCTACGCTTGAAAAGCAGGCATGCAATAAACGCTTTACTATACCATAAGTTCCTTTGTTTACCTCACCATTTCCTCTCACTATTTCATGCAGTTAAATATTATTCCATGTTCATTATTAAATGAATAACATTGTTGAATCACAAGAGTTTGACAAGAGAGTCAGGTTGAAATGGTGGGGAGGAACAGATACATTTTTGCACAATTTATGTCAACCAAAATTGGATTTGTCTTGGATGAGATGATGATCTCAAAATGCTTCTATAAAAGTCATCGGGTCTATGCGTCCATACATCGCCGGCAGGTGAACTGAATGACGAGTGATAAAAGTCTAAGTCATGTTTCTTTGGAGTTGATGTGATTTAGGATGCCTGTTCTTTTCTCTCTAATTCGTTCTAAACACATAAACATAACAAAACCTATCATAACTCAACAAATTATATAAGACGTATTTAGGCTCCACAGGTGTCCTGCTAAACCCTTACAGAAGGCAGGGCTTCAGCCCGTATTAGCAGTACGCCCTAATCTGGGTTCATCCAAGTGTGGCTTATTACTTGCCCTCAACAAAACCCCCCCCACAAAAAGTCAGTCAGTCAATCAGTCAGTCAGTCGGTCAGCCTGCACACACATGCTGCTGTGTGTGCCCTTTTTCTATATGTGAGCTTTAAACCCTGAGGCCAGGGCCGGCCGGAGCCAGCGGGTAAGCCTGTCAGCATAAAGCCATTGAAGTCGAGCGCGGACTAACTGCTATGAGGC
Organism: Muraenolepis orangiensis; assembly: GCA_027704905.1. Classification (NCBI taxonomy): domain Eukaryota; kingdom Metazoa; phylum Chordata; class Actinopteri; order Gadiformes; family Muraenolepididae; genus Muraenolepis; species Muraenolepis orangiensis. The sequence continues at coordinate 8,406,207 of CM051022.1, read as the reverse complement.
TAATGAAGCTAGCAGTCATTCAGCCGACTATCCAGAGAGCTTAAGCCCAGATAAGCTCACTCTGAACTGGGGGGGAGGGTGCAACGCACCGCGGCAGTACACCCACGGGTGTTGTTCTCTTCACCTTTCTGCCCCCCTAAATCCACCGGGAGGACCACTGCTTTTGTTTCAACCATGTGTTGCTACGGACAGGGTTTCGCCCTGACCGCCTGACTGGCCGGATGACTGGATGAACGACAGAGAGAGAGAGAGAGAGACAGAGAGTAGAGACAGAGACATAGAGAGAGTAAGTTGGTTTGTTTTGTTTTGTATTGAGCGGATGGACGGGCGTTTTGGAGGGGTCCTGTAGATTCCTGTGCGCTACCACTACCACCACCACTGCCACCACCGCCAACCAACGAACCAACCGTCTCTGTGAATCACGCGGTCGGCTGTCACTCAAGGGTTGCCATGGCGCTGCGGAGAAGCCCCTCCTACGCGTATATAGGTGAGTTATAACATATAGAGCCCCCCCACCCCCCTCCCCCCCAGCCATTGCTTTTGTTCCACCTGTCCGACCTGTCCTTCGCATATGTTCACAGAACAAAACCATGCTACTTTAGACTGGACCCTGAATTGTCCCAGTTTGTGTGTGTGTGTGTGTGTGTGTGTCTTTTTGCGCATGTGTGTGTGTGTGTGTGTGTGTGTACGTGTGCGCTTGTATGTGCACAAAAGTTTGATCTGCAGATACACTATCTCTGTTATGAGTGCGTGTCTCTTCCAAAAGCTTCGATTCGGTAGGCTTTTGGTCTTTCCAAGTGTGGCTTAATAGTATCGCTGTGTTTTGGCGACGGTACTGTGTAGTTTTGCAACCCTTTTGAGTGTGTGTGTGTGTGTTCATGTGCGTGCGTGCGTGTGCGTGTGCGTGTGCGCGTGTGCGTGTGTGTGTGTGTGTGTGCGTGCGCTCAGCCATGTGTGTGTTTGTGTCGACAAGCCGTGTGGGGCTGAACGTCAACAGGCATGGCATGTGGGGATGGGGGTGGGGTAGGGTTGGGGTTGGGGGGGGTGTTGGTTTGTGGGCTTGGAGGCCTTTCACTGCCAGGGTATACAGTTGCACTCCTCGCCGGCGGCACACTCGTTCTATAATGGATTGGCGACCCTCTGCGGCGGTGACACGGGCCTCGCGGAGTTCCTCTCTCCCGCTACATATGTTCAGGAGCGGCAGCGTGGCGGCCATGCTTTGCTGCGGCATTATAAAATTGCCCTTGGCGTGAGCAGTAGCATTTGTAATCTGTGCTTTGTAAGCCTTAGCATTTATTTTCGACCATTAGTGTTAATTGTTTCATTTGCTTTATTTGAAGAGTTAGTCATCTGGCTGGATGCCATGTGTCCCCAAAGTCATGTGCTTTGGGAGACACATGGCAGCCGCAGGTGTTCCGGTGCCGGTCTTACACATGGACCACTCTGGACTTTTCTTCTTAATGAGAGACAAGAAACAAGCTCATGGTAGAGTTTGTTTAAAGGGGCAGGATAGCCTAAAGGGCTGGTTTCCACTCCACTGGCCAAAAGGGTACTGGGTTCAATCCCTCGAGATCAGCCGACTACCTGTAGGGATCCTAACCAATCTCCCTGTTTGTAAAAAGGCCCTTGCACTCTACCCCAACACAGAGTATGGCAAACGAAAGAAATGTAACAGCCACCAGCAACCACCATCGGCCCGATGTGCTGTACCCACTGGTGGATGTCGGCTGTTGGCGGTTTTGATGTCAAATTGGGCCAAGATTGGGCCGCATGTTGTTGGTAGCTCATCCTGTAAGCCTGTCACCCACATAGGGTGAACATGCCTCGTATAGCCACCCTGGTTCTATTCCAGCCTGTGGTACGTGTCATTCCCTCTCTCTCTCTCTCTCTCTCTCTCTCTCTCTCACTCTCTGTCTTATCTCTCTCTCCCCACCAACTCTCCTGTCAATCTCCACTCTCCTGAGCATGACGGCCAAAAATGCCCCAGATAAATATCCTAAAAATATTTGGAGCAAAGCTCCATTGCGCAAAGCTCCATAGCGATGGAGCTCCAACTTCTGTTTCCCCGCTCCTGATTTATATTCAATTGGCTTCACTTGAGGAGGTACTCCCCGCCCCCCGCCCCCCCCCCCCCCCCCAAACCCCCCGCCCCCCCTCCTTCCATGTGCCTCCCGAAGCCTGGAGGGATGACATGCTGGCACACTGGCAGGCCTTCCGGGGGCCACCGATCGCATCTGTTGTTGTTGTGGTTGTTTCGGGTTTTCACCATTGGATTAGGATTCTAGTGCTGTCATCGACATCGTCCCAATCATCGTTGAATATCTTTTTTTACCAACCTTCTGTCTGTTATGTATTTGCTACCAAGGAAGAAGGTCAATTCATGTGGTCTTTTGCACCAAATAGTTAGCAGCAGCAGGGTCTGCAGTACAGTACAATTCAGAACAGAACAGTACAGTACAGTACAGTCCAGAACAGAACTGCACGCAACCTCCACCTGGTTTTCATAATAGCGACAGACGCCTCTTCACTTCCCAGCATGCACTCCCGTGTTCCGTGTTGCAGTGTGAGTTATCTCCCACTTACTGTGTATTATGCCGGTGGCGCCGTCGCAAAAAGTCTTCAGAAACATACTTCACTTTCGTGCCACTCAGCGGATGCCCTCTTATCGACAGTGCCTCACTATACTATACAGTGTCAATGTCATTTTTGACCGGTTTGAGCGAGACGGGACCATCTCATGGACTATATAGAGTGTAACCACATGTCTCTCCCATGTACAGTACATCAGCTGAAACAAGCACAACTTGGCCTTTTAAGCCCAACCTTGGTGTGAAGGAATCTCCAAACCTGTTTGTGTGTTGAGGTGCCTAGCCAGCCAATGACATTGTGAAAACACACATACACACTTCAGGGCAATGATTTAAACTATGTGACATAGCCTGGCTTTTTACTTAAAGGATAATAGGAGGAGTTTTGGTCTGTTTTGCGTCCTCCCATTAGCTCAATAGCTGTTTGGCTTTTGGTTGTATGTGCTTTTTTGCATCCATTAGATTCTCCTACTGTGTTTCAGGGAAACACAGGTGTAGATAGCCGGTGCAGGTATGTGACGTCCCCTGTCTTATATACATTTCTTAATGGCCAACATCCACCCAGAGGATAACAGAATCCTATAGGCTCACCTCATGTCAGCTTCCTTCATTAGCTATTATGGGTGGAGTTTTGTTTTTTAAGCTTTGGGCTTTCAAACTCCATTGGTTGTCCTTGATAGCTGCGACTGATGATGTCACGGGAGAACCCGGGAACTCCAAAAGGTCAATGTGCATTGGTCGAAACGGGGGTTGCCAGGGTGGCCAACCACCCCCATTTCCAGTCTGCACCCTCCACACCTCCCACCCCTGTTTCAAAGAATGCTGTGGTCATCAATTCTATTTCTTCTTCAAATCTAACGCCTTTTTCTAAATTGGGTCAAACACGTCCCCACCTTTTAGCACCCCATGCAGAGAGTCAGATCTCGAGTTCAAAGAGATATTTGTGAGGGAGAGAGCGAGAGGGAGGGAGTGAGTGAGTGAGTGAGTGAGTGATTGAGAGTGAGTGACAGAGAGAGAGAGAGAGAGAGCGAGAGAGGGAGAAAAAGAAAGAGAGAGAGAGCTGTCCGTGGTGCTGAAATAAGACCACCGTACAAAGGCCTACTGGGTTACTATGGCTACAGCTGTCTGTATCCTTAAAATAACCATTCTTTCTCTCTTTCTTTTCTTTTTCTCTCTCTCTCTCTCTCTCTCTCTCTCTCTCTCTCTCTCTCTCTCTCTCTCTCTCTCTCTCACCCACCCTAACCTGATTCTGATAGAAGAAATATGCGGACAGTATTACACTGCGGCGATGTGCACTTATAAGAGTTCCAGGGAACTACCGCAGACACACACACACACACACACACACACACACACACACACACACACACACACACACACACACACACACACACACACACACACACACACACACACACACACAGCACTACCTCGCAGTACCTGCTCTACTCGAAACAAAGGTTAAGCACAGCCGTGGGTGAGGACTGTTGCAAGCGGTATTTGCATCGCAACACTTCAAACAGGTTTACCGTTAGCCGGCGGACTCCGATGAGAATATACAGGCTAAGGTTTGTGTTAATTGATGGGCTTGTTTGGTACCATGTCTCCATCCTGCTACTCCCATCGGCAAGACACGTCGTCTGTTATTTTGATATAGCTTGCCACTATTAACTAGGTCATCGATCACTTTAGCAGATGTAATGTAATGTAGCAGATGCTTTTATCCAAAGGGAGAGTTGCGGTGCGTCCTGCGTCTTTTAGGTAATCTAATTAAGGTTGCTCCTTAAGATTTAAGCCCAACTATTTGAGTATAATTTGGAAGAAATGGCCTCGCCATCCGTCAGCTATTAGTGAGTGAAATGCACTGTGAGAATCTCTGTTACCAGTTGACGGTGCCTGCCTCTGTATGAGACCAGTCAGATTGTTTGTTTTTCATTTTGTTGTTTAGTTTCAAAATGCTCTCTCTCCTGCTCTCGCTTTGACTACTAACTGTCTCTCTTCTGGCATCTGTCAAATCAAACCCTCTTACCTAAGGACACCTACAGGTGGACTGACCTGCAGACATTTGGGGTTCGAAACCCAAATCCTTTCAGCTGGGTGTCCAACCAGGTCTGTCTAGTTTGGGCGGCAGGATAGCTCAGTCAGTAGGGACGTGGCTTGGGAACCTGAAGGTTGTCGGTTCAAGTCCCCGAAACACCTGCACTTGCACCGCTGAGGTGCCCCTTGAGCAAGGCACAAGACCTCTAAACTGAGGTTAAACGCAGAGAAACCACTTTCACTGTGTGTGTGTGTTCTATTCTTTATTCTTTTATCCTGTGTGATAACCGTTCAACCTTCTCTGTCTCGGACCCCCCCCACCCCCCCAGAGCCATGCAGCAGCACCAACAACAGGGCCGGCGGCTGTGTCCAGGTCACCACGGCGATCAGCGAGTCCTCTTCCATCCACAGCATCGACGCCTTCTTCCACCTGGCCGGGGCCTCGTCTGGTCCCAGGCTGGCCCCGGGCCCCGCGCGGGCCCCCCTCCGCTGCAGGGCACGGGGGCCCCCAGAAGACTCCTGGAAGGAGGAAGAGGAAGAGGATGGGGAAGATGAGGAGGAGGAGGAGGAGGAGGAGCAGAAGGATGTTGGGGATGGATGCTGCGGACAGGAGCGAAAGGTGTGTGTGTGTGTGCCCCACAAAAGGGAGAGAGAGAGAGAGAGAGAGACTGTGTGTATATGTTGATCATAGGTGACTTCCCATTTAGTAGAAAATCCTGGTCATTGTGTGAAGTTCATTTGTGTGTGTTTATTAACAACTGTCGATTGTCATGTCTAAATTCTTGACGTATTCTTACCCAATTGCACGAAAGAACCATTTAAGGACCCACACCTAAAACAACTAAATAGTACAAATAACGAAGTGATTAAACGCATCATCATCATCTGATCAGGTGCAAGTTGCATCTGATCAGCCACCAGATCAGATTGGATCGATCGATCGATCGGAATCATACGAAGCCCACGCCCGCGCGCTCTCCTCCGGCGCGCGTGCCAAAAAAAATGTGGGCAGAAGTAGGCAGCGCGAGAGGGCAGGCGCCTTTCGGATCACGTGGGACACCGTGGATATATATCAGTAACCAGGGCGCGCGCTACGAGAAGAGAGAGACACGCGGATTATAATAACGGCTGATGACTACACTACGACTGACATGGAGGGAAACTGCTGAAGCCACTCTCACGCTATAGTTTCAGGATGTGGACGTTTAACTGTCCAACAACAACAGCCTCTAATTCGTATTCTATGAAACGCAACTTTTTATCGCGCTATTATCCGATTCTTTAAGGGAGGGGAAAACAAATAACATTATGCCGGACTCTCCAAATGACGACAAAATTCCCGTAAGTAAAAAATAATAATAATCCATTATCGCTCCGCTTGTTGAAATGGTTTTGTAAAATCAAATTATATATAAATTAAAAAAAGAAAAGCCAAATGTTCGCCATGTAAACATTCGAAAACTACAAACATCAAACTTACTCAAGTCGTTGACTATTAAAACACGAAAGAAGAAATGGCCCGTTGGCATTCATTTCTGGCCGTAGTTCGCAGTGCACCGGAGCCGCCTGTCACTCCGACCCACAGGCGCGCGCTCTCACAGGTGTTGAAAGGCTACGCGTGTCCTCTACACACACACACACTCGCGTATAAATCCGGTGTGTGTGTGAGTGTTCGAGGGACGATCAAAAATAAATAAAAAAAATAATAGTAATTATTTCAGATGACCTATCGCGATAACTGACATATGCATGACACCAACAACAAAAACAGCCGTTACATTCAATGCTACAACGATATAGTTGACCTTTCAAATTTTCATTTTTTTTCCCAATGTTTTTAGTCTTACTTTTTTTACTGACGACGGGTTCATCTTCATTCTGCACATATCTCATACCTACTCTTTAAGTTATCTTATACCTGTTTTTAGTAGTCGTTCTTTAGTAGACTGATTTTACATCTTATTTAACCACTGTAACCATTATATATTACCATGCACTTTACCGCAACATTTGCACTCTGGTTAGATGCCAACTCCTTTTCGCTGTACTGTACTTTGTTTTGCTGTCAGACTTTGCTGTCAGACTTTTTTGCTCTGCAATGACAATCAGTTTGAATCTAATCTAATCTAATCTAATCTATGTATGTGTTGCCTCCTGCTACTACATACAGGTGGTGGGTTCGAGCCCCGAGACAGAAAAGGGCGACCGGGGCTCCGAGGGCGGCCAGTTCTTCTCGGACGGCAGACGCAAGGTGGACTACGTCCTGGTGTTCAACAAGCGGCGGCAGACGGTGCGAGCGCACTCCGACCTGCACGACTGCCTCTCCACCATCTCCAACGGGAACTTCCCTCCTCCCCCCGCCTCCGCTGCTCCCGTGGGACCCGACGCAGGAGGAGGAGGAGGAGGAGGAGGAGGAGGAGGAGGGGGAAGATCGGGGGGGAGGGGGGCCAGGGCAGGTCGGGGGTCACCGGGCGGGGCAGATGCGGTGTGCGTGGAGCTAGGGGCAGCGGGGGCGAGGGCGGGGGCGGAGGCGGAGGACCCGTCCAATCGGGAGGTGGAGATGATCCGAGAGGAGTTTGAGGCGCACCTGGTCGAGGCTGGCCTGGAGATCGAGAGAGACGCGGACAAGGAGGTGAGAGAGAGTGAGAGAGAGATAGAGCTGTGTGTGTGTTGTGTGTGTGTGTGTGTGTGTGTGTGTGTGTAGGAGTGCGTCTACAGCAATCCCACTATAGGAGCTAGCTGTGTGTGTGTGTGTGTGTGTGTGTGTGTGTGTGTGTGTGTGTGTGTGTGTGTGTGTGTGGTGTGTGTGTGTGTGTGTGTGTGTGTGTGTGTGTGTGTGTGTGTGTAGGAGTGCGTCGACAGCAATCCCACTCTAGAAGCTAGCTGTGTGTGTGTGCGTGTGCGTGCGTGCGTGTGTTGGGAAATTATGACGGACACAAACCTCAACCTCTGTTTCTTTGAACTCCTAAACTTCTCAAGTCTCACCTTTCTTGTCTTTTCTTCCTCATCATCTCCTCCGCCTCCTCCTCCTCCTCCTCCTCCTCCTCCTCCTCCTCCTCCTCCTCCTCCTCCTCCTCCTCCTCCTCTTCCTCCTCTTTGTTCCCCCACTCCCATAGATCCGGTATAAACTCTCTCTGTTGGGAAATATCAACAGTGCACAGTTCCCACACGATATCTTTCCACATATACACACCACATATCTTTCCACGTGTCTAAAATCAAACCTTGGGTCCTTCTCACCTCCGGCGGGACTGCGGTCGGACGGGTGGGGGAGCGTTAACTGTCAGATTCACAGTTGCCGCGCTCAGCAGAAGGGCATTCATTTTTGAAATGGGGTATTCATACATGGCTCTATGCGTATTGCATTGGCAGTGTGCATTGTATTTGTAGTTGCGCACAGAGGTTTGTTTTTTACACACACAATAGAACAGAATGAAGTAAGCTCACTCAGCTACCTTATACACCTCAACTTATGAACCAACGCACGTAGACTGGTTTGTTTTCTATCTCACCGACGGGGGGGGGGGGGGGGGAGAGAGAGAGAGGAGGAGGAGGGGGGGGGAGGGAGGGTTGGACAAATTTGTGCAGTGCAAGAAATACCAGAGAATTCTAATCGAAATCCACAGATCCAAAAGCCGTTTCTTTTTTATATATAGTATAGTTTCCACTCATTTACACATCCAATGTCTGTTTTGAATCTGTATTTCACACAGTCTATGCGTGTACACCCACACCAGAGCTCGGCTGGTCACGCAGTGTTTGACCTGCTTTTTCCTGTTGTAGAGATAGAAGGATACACTTCCAAGCAGCTGTTTGAATCGTAGGTCCATTAAGGACATTTTGAAACGTCTTATATCTAGTTCAAATGTGTTTTAGTTACATACCCGTTACAGTTATCGTCTCCTGGGGCAGGTATACACCGCTAGACCCACAGGGACTCATACCGTCTCCTGGGCAGGTATACACCGCTAGACACACTGGGACTCATACCGTCTCCTGGGCAGGTCTACACACTAGACACAGGGACTCATACGTCTCCTGGGGCAGGTCTACACCACTAGACACACAGGGACTCATACCGTCTCCTGGGGCAGGTCTACACCGCTAGACACACTGGGACTCATACCGTCTCCTGGGGCAGGTATACACCACTAGACACACTGGGACTCATACCGTCTCCTGGGCAGGTATACACCACTAGACACACAGGACTCATACCGTCTCCTGGGGCAGGTCTACCCCGCTAGACACACTGGGACTCATACCGTCTCCTGGGGCAGGTATACACCGCTAGACCCACTGGGACTCATACTGTCTCCTGGGGCAGGTATACACCGCTAGACCCACTGGGACTCATACCGTCTCCTTGGCAGGTATACACCACTAGACCCACTGGGACTCATACCTCTCTGTTGAATATCCATTTTATTTCTAATTTAAATAAAACCTTCACAAAATGTATATTTGGTCCAAGAACATCAACTTCATTTAGTCTTAACTGTCCTCAAGGGATAATATAATATATCCGAGTCAATATTGACTGGAAAGTAGCATCTGAAAAATTAATGATGCATCTTGGCTCCTGAAACTTTGGAAGTAAACTTATAAACACACTTTAGGATAGAGGTGTTAGGTGTTTTACATTACTTTCTAATTTGCTAGTCCTATATCCCAAGGTGGCTACAACAACTGCATTGTTCTCTTGAGGCATTGAACTCCCAATAGATTTCACTCAAATTAACCTGACGACAGCTGACAATGTATCAGGTTAGATCCACACAGTGTGGGAGTGTGTGTGCATAACGATGTGCTTGTGTGTGTGTGTGTGTGTGTGGTGTGTGTGTGTGTGTGTCTGTGTGTGTGTGTCTGTGTGTGTGTGTGCACGCATGCGTCAATGTGTGAATTTGTGTACTTGTGTGATTAGGTTTCAAGTATCTATGAATATCTAACCATGGTGTGTTTGTGTGTGCTTGTTTGCAAGTGCATGTTTGCGTGTGTGTGTGTGTGTGTGATTATGTTTCAAGTATCTATGAATATCTAAGTGTGTGTGTGTGTGTGTGTGTGTGTGTGTGTGTGTGTGTGTGTGTGTGTGTGTGTGTGTGTGTGTGTGTGTGTGTGTGTGTGTGTGTGTGTGTGTGCGCTTGTGCGCATATTTGGTTTGTCTATGTCTGTGTGTGTTTGGCTGCTTTTGTGCAAAAGACTGAGTGAGTGAGTGTGTGTGTGTGAGAGTGAGACTGTGTGTGTGACTGTTACTGTGTGTGTGTGTGTGTATTTTACTGTGTGTGTGTATGTATATGTATGTGTGTGTGTGTGTGTGTTTGGCTGCCTCTGTGGTGGTGCAGTCCTGGGCGGGCAGCTGGTTGGCAGCGTGTGGTACGAAGGCTTGGATTAACCAGATCGTTGTCAGTGAGGCCGTGAAGCCCCATCCTGGCTGAGATTATCTGGCTGGCTGATCTCATCTCCTTGAGGGAGGGAGAGATGGTTAGATAGAGAGAGAGAGAGAGAGAGAGAGAGACTGAGAGAGAAAGAGGGAGATGGTGCTCGGGCCTACAGCACTGGGATATTGGCATCTCAAGACGTGTGTCATGTGACTGATCAAAGTTTAAAAAAAGTTAAATCTGGCCCGGGGGCAATCCCCTTTCATCTTTCAGAAGAACCCGATGTCCCACAATGGCCATGGATAAGGTCATAAGATAAGGTGGATAAGGTCATAAGGACATGGATAAGTTGCTTTCACGGAAACGTGTTTGAAGCCTGAAACCAAACACTGAGGGTTGGAACTTAAGCAGTGTCGATATTTTTGTCACACGTGTGCAGCACAACACGTACACCGATGTATCCGAGAGTGTACAAGGCAGGGCGACAAAATAATTGAAATACAGCAATTACTTTGAGATGACCTTTGGCGAGAGAGCGATTGATGACAAAATGTCAACACTTTCAGTATTACACCTCCAACTGGTTTCGACCCTTTTAAAACACGTTATGTCAAGGCGTCATTAGTAGTTGTGCTTATTCTCGCTCTTTAAGTGGAGGAACGACTGAGAAATGGTTCACCACACGGCGTCAATGGCGAGATCCACACCTGCAACGTTAAAATCGGTGAGAAGTAGCCACACACACTCCAGTTATTCGCTCTCGCACACAGGAGGACAACCGTGCGAGAGTGGTGTTCTTGAGACCAGGTGTGATCACAGTCATGCGCAATTATCCCCTTAAACTATCATGAATCAAGTGTACGCAAAATAGAACCTCACACTTGTGTTTCTCCCGGGATTGAACCCAATCTGGTGGACCTATGGGCTTTTGGGAGTGCAACACATAAAAAGATATTGAGATTAATTAGACTATAGGTGGTTAAAGGATTTATCATTGTCGTACTGTATGCTGTTCGCGGACGGTAAACACCCTCTTCACATTTCATATTTCATATATGCAATGTTCGTATCTCGATTTATGTAATAGGATGCCAGGCAGAAGATGGAGTACATTTAGCTTGGGGAGGGTATGTCTCCTCCCAAGTGGGAAACTATCATTTGCATATCAGTCGTTGAACGGGTGTGGATTTCAATAGACCAAAACCCCCCGATCTGTAGTCTAAACCATTAAAATGTAAAGTATCTCACCCACAAAACCCTTTTTTAATTTTAACATACACACACATACACACACAACACACACAACGTATGATCAGTGAGTGGACAAATAAATATAAAAGTAATTTGACATTGTTTAATAATGAGGTCAACGGAATATGTTGGTCCTGAAATAGGCTAGTGTCACTCCCTCAGGGATTCTGGTGACATGCTAGTGGTGGTGCAGAGGGAACATGGATCTGATCCGATGGGACGCTTCTCTTGAATAAATGTATGAAGAAGAAGAAGAAGAAGAAGAAGAAGCAGAAGACGACACTGAACTAGGGGGACCCTTCATTAATTTATTATCAACAATATGAGTAATGGGATCGTTATCTGTTATCTGTATTAACTGTGATTTACTATATTTAGTGATTTATACTCGGTGGCTCGTATCCAAAGTGACACACGGTGATTTATTCACTAATGTATTCATTTATTCATTTGGAGTTTCATATGAATGAGAATTTAGGCCTTAGGCGTCGGGCTGGAATACAGACACTGGGATGAGAGCCCAGAACCTACTGGGCTCTGTGTGACCCCAACCAGCCGAAAATGGATTACAAGTATATGCTCACTGTGTTAACATAATTTGTTTTATTCCTTCTCCCCAATCACCACATAGTGAAAAGGCAATTCAAAATCAGGCTGTAGTTTTTGTCCCATGTCGAATACCCTACCCCTGTTCATTTGGTGCTTTCAGTTCAACACATGCTTGAACACTTTCACTTGTTGTCTCCTCTGAGGAGGACGTGGCTGACCTTTGATCCCTCGGTGGTGTCCCGCACACTTTTGTAATTAAATTAAAGAGGGAGACGTTAATTGAATGTAGTTGGGATTGAATTGAATGTAATCGGTACCCGCGTGGAAAGAGGTGAGCTGCCCAGAGAGACGGAGCGAGAGACGAGAGCTGGATTAAGACTGCCAAGACTTTCGTTTTTGAAATCTCAAGGGATTCTCTTTCTCTCCCTACTGGGTCTCTCATTTTAAATCATCACTTAAGCTCTCTCTCTCGCTCTCTCTCTCTCTCTCTCTCTCTCTCTCTCTCTCTCTCTCTCTCTCTCTCTCTCTCTCTCTCTCTCTCTCTCTCTCTCTCTCTCTCTCTCTCTCTCTCTCTCTCTCTCTCTCTCTCTCTCTCTCTCTCTCTCTGTATCTCTCTCTCTCTCTGTATCTACCTATCTCTATGGGGCACCACTAAATGTCAGCCCGACTACCTCTCTTAATCTTCCCTCGCCACAGCCCCCTGCCTCCTTTTGTTAGCTCACTTCCACCACCCGCGGCCCCCGAGTACCAATAACACCCAGTACCCCGTCGGCTGCGACCTGATTACGCCCCCTGCAGAGATGGGAAACCATTTGGAACTCCCTCCACTAATTACCCTTCTTCAGGCCAACAGGTATTTTTGTCCTCCGTCAGAGAGACGGGCAGACAGACATAGATACATGGATGGATACCTAGATGCATAGATACATAGATACATATATGGAATAGATGTATACATATATGGATACATAGATATATAGATGGATACATAGATACATAGATGGATACATATATACATTGATGGATAGATGGATACATAGATGGAAGCATAGATACATAGGTGGATACATAGATGGATAGATGGATAGATACATAGATACGTATATGGAATGGATGTATACATAGATACATGTATGGATACATAGATATATAGATGAATACATAGATACATGGATGGATACATATATACATTGATGGATAGATGGATACATAGATGGAAAAATAGATACATAGGTGGATACATAGATGGATAGATGGATAGATACATATATGGAATGGATGTATACATATATGATAGATGGATACATAGATACATAGATTGATACATATATGATAGATGGATACATATATACACAGATGTATACATAGATACATAGGTGGATAGATAGATACATAGATACTGTAGATACACAGCAAGATGGAGAGATGGGTGGATGAATGGATGGTAGAGTGACTGACCTTTTTGTATTCAGACCCGATGGATGGGTGGATGATAGTGTTACTGACCTTACTGTATACAAAACAGATGGATAGATGGATGGATGGAGCTCTGGGTGGGCGCTCAAACGTAAAGCAATGGTTTCAGGTTACGACCCCCACCCACCCACTCCCATCCCACTTTAGGTGAGTTCCATTAGCTGTCCATGCAAAACCTCACGGCCACCACCACCACCACCACCCCCTCACCCGGTATCTGTTTAACTTCTTCTCCCCAATCCATCGTCCTCGTCCATTGTGTGACGATACAGTATAGTATAGACCCGGGTCACATGGGGGCAGTCACATGACCCCGACGCCACATGCGACGGTCACTCGTCACCGGTTTATGTGACATGGCTTCAGGGTTTTGAGAACGGTAGGTATAGGTATGTGTTGAAGGAAACCCACCATGACACTAGATAGGCATCAAGTATACTGTATGTTTTATGAAAACTCCAGGGTTGACGACAAGCATTCATAGTACAGTGACAGAACAGTTCAACCAGCAGCATGTAGGGGTCAGGAGGATGTACGTTTACCTCTGGGGTGTTAGTCATGGAGTTAGTAGGACAGCAGCGAAGGGTGTCTTGAATAAACTCGACAACAACAACAAGACGTGTGCAAGCTGTGTCATGCTGAGGCTAGGAAGGCAACGTTCACATACAGGTGGGCTTGTCAAGGAATCCTCGACGATGGGCTGATGGTTAACTGATACGGTTAACATGAGATGCATTTATGCACATATCTCATACATACCCTATAAGTTATTTTATACCTGTTTTTATACCTAGTAGACTGTCCTTACATCTTATTTATCCACTAATGCACTTTACTGCGACATTTGCACTCTAATTTACACTGCGGCTTTACACCACATACAATTGACTTATTATGATACTTAAAGAAGTATTATCAACGTATACCACCCACATTGTAATGATACAAACCTGGTTGAAATCTGGCCTATGAAATCCTTCATGTGAATCCGGCTGTTGTCCCCAGGTGAAGAGCCACGCTCCTGGCTTCACCCGTCTCCACGCTCCCTGGCACGTCCTCAGCCGGGAAGCAGAGTTCCTCAAGATCAAAGTACCCACCAAGAAGGTAGGTTGAAATGTAGTCTTAAAATGTTCAGTTGTCAGTTGTTGTTGTATGCTATTTATATAATTACAGACTGACTGCTGGTGGTACTGCCTTTTTGCGTTTTGAAGCAGTAAAAATCTTCATTGAGCATCTTAAAGGGGCCCTATTATACCACCCGGTGTGACTGTGATTAGCTATTACAGGCCATTTCTAAATTGTGATGGTTACTTGGTGACAGCACACACTGGTAGACTGATCTATGATGGTACAGTCCACCGGATAGGCTGGTAGACTGATCTGTCCATCCTAGATCTGGGTGGACACTTTAGTCACATGACAATTTTGAAACGGCCTGTATATGTAATATGTATTTTAAGATTTGTAATATGTTATGTTATATGTAATATGTATAGGTTTGCGTCTCCATAGAGAAACTATGTAAATGATAAATAAATAAATAAATGATCTGAACTGGTATGTACCAAGTTGTGCTTATACATGTAATTGTAGCAATTTTTGCATTAAGTTATGTTTTTTTTAAGTTAAATTGTTTTCAGATATTACTCACAAGGTGTTATTTAAAACTCATTCTAAGAAAACCCACACATTTAAAACTCCTTCATTCATATTCAGAACAGATATTTCATATTTAGTTGAGTCACTATGTGTAACGGATGCCAGCAGGGGGTGCTGTGCAGTGGTAAACCTCACTCCCCGACGTGTAAATAGACGTTCTAGCGATGAAGCTAGAGGGCCTGTGGGTTTTAGCTCTCACATTAGAACGTCGCCTCTCATGCCGGAGGTCGTCAGTTCGAAGCCCAGTGCGGGACATGGACTGTTGGACTGACATATACATCGTTGAAGGTTTAACCGAGGCAGGTCTTATCCTCTGTGTGTTCTCTCTCCTCCCAGAGCTACGAGCTGAAGGAGGAGACCGGCCTCAGTGCCAGTATGACCGCGTTGTGGGCCAAGCTGAACCAGCCCTTTCAGCCCAAGGTCCCCGCACACCAGCGTGGACGCACCAAGCTGCTTTCCCACTGCTTCACCAGGGACAAGCTCCACCTGTAAGACTCTCTCTCTCTCTCTCCCTAGTGGTTATTGTGGTGAGGTTGTTCACCGACCCTTACCTTGAGCAAGATGACACCCATCACCCCTTAACCCCTAACCCCCCTGCTCATTAATGACAGGTCTCCACAAAATAATCACTATAAAGGAGTCATCACATGATGAGTGTCTGGACACTAGGTTGGTCAGCCAACAAACAAAAGCTCAGCCCTTTGAACTCTTAAAACATTAGGTTCAATTCGGTTGAATCGGTTTTAGAACATCAAAACACGAGGGTGGATGCGCTTTGTGAGGCCGGCATCAACTGGTTCAAAGATTCAATTGTCGAACTTGAAGGTGGAGAATCTGAGCAGCAGTGTGCTCTGCCCAGGCTCGCTTCAACACTCTCTCACAAGTCGATTAGGATAAAAGTGTCTACTAAATTAATGATAAATAGTAAATAGTGATAGTACACACACACACACACACACACATAACAACTGATTATCTGCGTCTAACTGATGGCTTGCTTGCATTCCCAGGTACGATATTAAGTCTAAAGACACGTTCTTCGACAATGCCACGCGAGGTCGCATCGTAAGTCAATTCCTCTATATATCTTATATATATATATATATATATATATATATATATATATAAGAATATATATATATATATATATATGTGAAAATGTCATCTTGTTGCTCTTTTATTATTAGTTGGCCTTTATTTCCCTCAGTGGGCAACACTGGGAACTGGGAAAGTCAAACCTTTTTTATGTG
Source organism: Muraenolepis orangiensis (assembly GCA_027704905.1). Lineage (NCBI taxonomy): Eukaryota > Metazoa > Chordata > Actinopteri > Gadiformes > Muraenolepididae > Muraenolepis > Muraenolepis orangiensis. Next base: position 8,390,019 of record CM051022.1, on the reverse strand, counting down.
CAAAGTCAACTGTCTACTTTCTGAGTCTGTTTATACGAGGCATCGCTGTTTTTATAACATCAGCATGTATTTCTTCAAGGTGTACGAGATCTTAAGACGCACAGCGTGTGCCAGAACCTGCCAGACTATGGGTAAGTTCAACTGTGTGTGTGTGTGTGTGTGTGTGTGTGTGTGTGTGTGTATTCCATGGGTTGCATACATCACATTATAAACAGGCCTATACCATTGTTCCTTGAGTTAAAACCTCTAAATGAAAGTTGTGCAAAAGTCCACTTTTTAAGCGCACCTGTCCAGGTGTCCCATCGCGAGGTTTCTGTTCGGTCAACAACCAAACAAGGACTAAGGACTGGACTAAGGACTGGACTAAGGACTGGACTAAGGACTAGACTAAGGACTGGACTAAGGACTGGACTAAGGACTGGACGCTTGCTGGGTCGTGTGCGGCCCCTCCTTTGCTCTTCGTTTGTTACATCATGAATCGTTGGTATTCAGACATATTCCAGACATATTTAAATTTATACATCGTGTGAGTCATGTGTCGTCGTCTTGCATTGTCATATTGTCAGTGAATTTGATTGATGAGAATTAGCGGCTTGTGAAAAGAGAAGTGTGGAAAATGTGGAAGCAGATCGTGTTATATTTTCTGACAGACGTGTTTGTGTGTGGGTATGTTTGTTTTTAGACTCAGGCTGGTTGGCTGAGCACCTCTCTCTCTCTCTCTCTCTCTCTCTCTCTGCTCATAGTTCTATACTGTCTTCTGTACACTTTCACTTTCACCTCCTACAAGCTCTTGTAGGAGGTAAGCAGTACCTTGCTCAAGGGCAACTTGGTAGAGGTTTTTTTACGGCCTGAAACTTGTTACCTGGTAATATTTATGTTGTTGTTTTTTCAACTTTGTTTCTTTCTTGTTATATTTTCACCAATTTGGATAACAGATTTGCACTGTGCGATTGAGACATTGCAATTATAAATAATTAAAAAAAAGTTTGTGGTTGTGTTTCCACAATGCATTTATGGATTTGGGTTGGATTGATGTCCAGCTGTTTGCATAAGAGGCATCCTCATCATCTCCATCAACATCCTCATCGTCATCATCATCATCTACATCACTATAATCATCATCAACATAATCATCATCCCCATCTTCTTCATCATCGTCTTCATCACTATAATCATCTTCATCATCATCTTCATCACTATCCTCATCACTATCCCCATCACACAGCAGAGAGCAGAGATTCTGCCAGATGTCTGTTTGTCTGAGCCAACATCACAGAGGTCCTTTCGGCTCACAGCTAATAATAAACAGGGAGGCGTACCGCCCGGTAGTGGGAGAAGAGGAACCTATCCATTTAGCCTCTTTCCCCCTTTGTATGGGCACTCTCTAATTATATTAATTTGTCATCCACATCCTCTGCGTGTCCTCTCGAGCCGTTTCTCCTCCACCTCCTTTTGTTCGTCAGCCATTCTCCCCTCAAGCCCTCTCCTTATCCTCTCCTTCTAATTTCTTCCACTTGTCTCCATTCTCCTCTCAGTGTCTCTCATCTATTCTCCTATCTGCTCTCTTCTCTCCTCCTCTTTTGTCTCCTCTTTTCTCCTCTCTCATCTCCTCTTCTCTTCTATTCTCTCCTCTCCTCTCTTCTCTTCTATTCTCTCCTCTCTCATCTTCTCTTCTTTCCTCTTTTCTATCTCCTCTTCTTTCCTCTTTTATCCTTGGCTCTTCTACCCTCTCCTCTTCTCCTCTCTCCTATCCTCTCTTCTCCTCTCTTCTCTTCTTTTTTTTTTATCCTCTCCTCTCCTATCCTCTCTTCTCCTCTCTCCTCTTCTATCCTTTCTCCTCTCCTCTTCGATCCTCTCGTCCCTCTTCCTCTCTCTGCTTCTCTCCTCTCCTCTCTTCCCTCCCTTTCTCTTCTCTATCTCCTCTCCTTTTCTCTTCTCTCCTCTACTCTCTTCTTTTCTCTCCTCCTTTTTCTCTCGTCATCTCCTCTCTTCTCTCCTCTTTTCTTTTTGTTCTTATATTTTCTCCCAACAAGTGGGTCATGCTTCCTGGGTCAGACACTGATTGAAACATGTGCTCCTGGGATATGTAGTTCTATGCAGCCAGTCTCCGTGTGCCTTATGAAGCAGCATGTATGCCTGCTCCTGCTTTAGTGTGTGTGTGTGTGTGTGTTCGTGCACATTCACCTGGGTGTGTGTGACGGGTCACAGGTTTCAATAATATCCCAGCTAATCACTTGTGGTCTCCCAGGCTCCTCTGAGGCACAGATAATTAATTGATTACTCCAAATTAAAATAGTTTGTGCCATTATAGGTGATCCTGTGTGCCATGCTATCTGCCCTGAAATTGAAAGGTCAGGTCACTAAGTCCTCCAGGAAATCAGTTATTTATTAATACAGGTGGCCTCTATCTATGTGCTTGACACAGAAGATTGCAGAATCGTTCATTTGGAGTTCAGGCATCAAACAGATGAACGTACATGTGAAATGTACATGTCTTCATCACTATCATCGTCTTCATCAACATCTTCATCACTACCGATGCCTAGGATCACTGTTAAAGAAAAACCGCACATGGATTTCTGCTCCGTTTTATTTAGTGGACTTGGCATTTACAATGTCTGTGTTGTTATGTTCCTCATGACTTTCTGTGGATTCCCTCCTCCTCCTCCTCCTCGTCTTCATCCTCCTCCTCTTCCTCCTGCTCCCACCCGCCACAAGTCATGACTCACGGAGTCCTGACCAGCAAACCGTGGGTTAACGGATGGATGACGGATGAGCAGACGGACGGAATGAGAAAGTTGGATAGACCAGGATGGATTCAATTAAAAGTATTTTTTGATGAAGTTATTGCTCGGAGCGATCGCTTTATTTATCGATTCTCATCTATTATTCCATTCAGTCGGAGGCCTCTGAAGGCCTGGGCCTGTTATCGTAATTACATTTAGCTGGAGGGGACTATTGAGAAAAATGAAAGCCTCCATCTTATTATGGACACAGTGTTGGGTAACAGAACATCTAATCCCCGACGGTGTATCTGTTTCTTTCGGGGAGTAACGGGCCTGCTACAGTCTTGTCTTTATGAGGTGAGACAGCACGCTCATCCATAATCCAGAAGATTTGCCGTTAAGACCAAGGAAAATGGATACACAGAGAACACATATTTGGTCCGAAAACATTTCTGATTCCTGGTGTACAACCGGCGCTAATTGCCTAAGTCTACCTTTTCTAAAATGTATTTAGTTCTGTCTTTACTAGTATGACACGGAGCAATTCATGGGAAGCTAGAGGGCAGTAGAGCCCATACCTCCGCCACACCAAAAGGTCCTTTGGATCCGGATTCGGATCCGGATCTGCGCCAAAATGGGCGTCAGTTTAGCTCAGGAGGTAGCGCGGTCGCCTCACAACCGGAAGGTTGCTGGTTCGATCCCCGCCTCCTCCTAGCAAAAGCTGTCGAGGTGTCCTTGAGCAAGACACCCTAACCCTAACTGCTCCTGACGTGCTGGCTGTCTCCTTGCACGGCTGACTCCGCCGTTGGTGGGTGAATGTGTGTATGAATGGGTGAATGTGAGACTTGATATGTAAAGCGCTTTGAGTAACCATTGGTTGGAAAAAGCGCTATATAAATGTCCATTTACCAAAATCTCCTTGGCCCATAAGTAATCCAACCAACAAGTTGGATGTCCAATTGCATACATATCTTTTTCATTAACCTTGCAAAGACAACGAGCTAAAACATAACCTCCTCCCGTCCTAGATGGCGGAGGTAAAACAACAACAATGTGCAGTGAGTGCTAACCGGACTGTTTAATAATCCACCAGTTGCCCAATTGGTTTTCTTGTCGCACTGGATTGATTTGCATGAGGGTGAGTCAAGGAGAGAACTTGTTTGAATCCAATTATCTAAATGTTCCTCTGAGGCGAGCGATCCATGGAAATGAGATCTCTCTCCGTGTGTGTGCGCGCCAAATGTATTGTATCGACTTTTTGGCTTTATAGAAAAAAAACACAAAAACAAACCGAAAAAGAACCAAATGTACCCATTTAATTCC
>CM051022.1:8365970-8383470 GCA_027704905.1 Muraenolepis orangiensis | reverse complement strand
CTTCGCCATCTTCATGTCCCTGTGGGGTAAGGGCCAATGTGTCTCTGGGTGGGCGACTGATTGAGTGAGGTGAGGTGAGGTGAGGTGAGGGATGTGAGGTTAGGGGGTTGAGGTGAGTGAGTGGGGTGAGGTGAGTGATGTGAGTGAGTGTGTGTAGGGCTCTGTGGTTGTCCAAATGTTTGGATCTCGTGATCACACTTACTTTTCTGTAGCTGTGATACAGAGTCATTCTGAATTGTTCATTTGAATGTGGACGCCTACCACACAATCTCAAATGTGTGATGAATGAAATGGCATCAGATTTTTAAGAGCACATTTGGTGGCCTATCAGATGGGCAGGAAATGGATAAAGCAGCCAACACGGATGAATGGGGACAATCTGTGATTGTGCGTGAGGAGGATTTTTTTTACATTGTGTTTGTTTTAAAGTGTGTCTTTACAAAAAGAAATCATTACTGCCTACAACAAAGCTGTTCTATTTACTATGCAAGTCATTCGGCAGATACTGCTATCCAGAGCCACTTCATTCAGGAGCAGGTGTGGGAGTTGGAGCATCTTGCTCAAGGATGCCTACTGATTGTCTGTCTGCCTCCCTTTGAGGATCGAACCCAGTACCTTTCAGCTGGGAGTCTTAACACCCTAACTGGGTTAGGGTTAGGGTTAGGGTTACACAACCCTTCCCTTAGATTATTATTATTTATATCATTATTATAATTATTTAGGAGTGTGTCGACTACGATTTTGCATGGTCGAATCTGATTGGTTAGGCCAGACCCATTTTGTCCACTGATCGTCAAATCGTATATAATATATATTTTAAAATATGCTGCAATTTTTGCTGCAAACTTCCGTGTGGTGTTAACAGTCACACTTTCCCAGCGTCTCTCAATAGGCGAGGATCAGCGCCTCAGCTGACGACCGCCTCTACAAACAAATTCACCTTTGACAGAAAACATGCGTACACTAATATATACTGTAGGCTAATAGAATATACGGTAATTTATGGAATACATCTATGAAATACAACCGTTCTGTCCTATGATGCACAGTGGTCACATTCGATCATGGCCAACAAACCCCCCCCCCATTCAGCAAGAAAATGTAGAAGTGTTTGATTTTCTGAAAGTGTAAAATACTTCAGTGTACGGAACAAATGTGGCACCATCCAATTTAGCAGAACAGCGAAAAAGTGGTACGATATGACAACTGTTCAACTAACTAACGGCCTACAATGTGCTCTATTTCTAATACAAAATTGGACAAAGGGCTTACACAAAGGGGTGATCAAGCAAACAATGAGGACATTAATTGAAAGCAAAACATAACACAGAAAAGTGCACACAGAAGACGGAGGCAATCTCCCACAAAACAAAAGAGTTTGAAAAACCTCTCGGCTTTTCCTTCTAGAAGCCGAGCAGCGCTGTCGCATACAGTTTTCCTGACACCACGATTCGACCTGCCAAGACGACGTTGTCTTCCGACATTTTAATCATCAAACATATTAGGTCACCCCATATTATCATTATTATGAGGTATTCACAGAGTATCTATGGATATCTTGTCATTGTGTGGATTCTTTTTCTTCTTTTATTTATTTATTTTCATTTATCTCAGCCTGTGAGTGGTAAAAAGTTTTGCAATTCGTCACACATATTTGTATCCCCGGTAAGCAGGTCTCCAGAAAGTGAGGTACCATTTTGCTTAAAGGGGACGCTATAGTTTGCGGTCAAAGTCAAATGACAGCTAAAGTAATATGGATGACAATGTTGTGATAGTGGCAGCACTCCTAACAGTTCAGTAGGCGCACTGCCTGTGGATAAAAACTGTCCTTGTACGGATGCTGCGGAACCGGCGACCAGACCATAGGGGGGGAGAAGAAATGGTGGCCAGGGTGGTTGCGGTCGGCCCTTTGTGATGGAGATGGCCTTCTTCCCGACATCTGGTCCTACAGATCTCCTCAATGCATGGTAGTGCACACCCGATGATCTTTTCCGCCGACCTCACCACCCTCTGGACGGCTTTCTTGTCCCGTGCAGTGGTGTTGCCGTACCACACAGTGACGCCACTCGTCAGGACGATCTCCACGGTCTCTATCGACGCTCTATGGATGTGTGTCATCTAAGAACAGAAAGGGATTGGAAAAAAAGGAAAATTACTGAAGTTTGAAGTTTTGCAGAATTTTGGCTCAATTATTGTTGCAGATGCTGGCGTGGCTGTTGCTGGATTGGCGGTAGCTGTGGTTGGTGGTGTGTGCTGCTTGCAGATTTATATTCTAGGTTATATTTATATTATTTATTTATATATATATATTATATTATATATTTTTATATTCTATATTCTATATTATATTATATATATTATTATTATTATTTTATTGCCGAAAAACAGCGCAGCATCCCTACGTTACCGTTCTGTACTACCGATCACTTGCTAAGCCCCCACCCACTACCACCACACTGCACCACCCCCTGCCACAAGCCCCCACCCACCAGCACCACCAGCAGCACCTGCACCAGCATCAGCAGCACCCCCACCCTCAAAGCCCAAGCTCCAGCCATTAAGTGCTAGTCTTGAGCAACATTAGAGCCTGGTATTAGTCATCCAGCTGGTTGCCGCAATGGCCTGCCTCGCCATGGGCCTCAGCCACCAGGCGCTTTACTGGCATTAGTGAAACTGAACTGCCTCAGACTGTGTCACATGCTCACACACACACACACACAGAATCCTCCACATGCTCTCTTGGTGCTGCAGTCCCAGTATCATACCGCATGATTGAATAACCTGTCCAGCAGACTTTCCTTCTCCCTGCATTCCTATTAACGACTGCAACGGTATAATAAATAAAACAAACAAACCAACCAACAAGGGAGAGACGGAAGGAAAGAAACGGCCATGACATTAATGATGCAGGTTCTAGCACTGGTCCCCCGTTCGCCTGTTTTACTATCATCTCATCAGGTTGCTGATGAAACTCTGGGTCTTTGATCGGTCTCTACAGTGTGTCTTTAAAGGACACGTGTGTGTGTGTGTGTGTGTGTGTGTGTGTGTGTGTGTGTGTGTGTGTGTGTGTGTGTGTGTGTGTGTGTGTGTGTGTGTGTGTGTGTGTGTGTGTGTGTGTGTGTGTGTGTGTGTGTGTGTGTGTGTGTGTGCGCGTGTGTGTGTGTGCCAGGTATTTTCAAATACCTGCACTTCTTTTCATGTCTTTCCCAGCCCAAGGGTAGAAAACAGCCAAAGGGTAGATTTTCTTTTAAAGACTCCGATTTGATTTGATTTGATTTTGGATGTGTGTACATGTGTGGTTGCGTGTATGATATTGTATGTGTGTGTGTGTGTCTGTGTGCGTGTCCGTGTGTCATTATGTGTGTGTGTCTACAGTGGCCCTGTTCCTGGAGCAGTGGAAGAGGCGTCAGATCACTTTGAACCACAGCTGGAATCTCACCGGCATGGAGGAGGACGAGGTAGGCCTACACATGACATATACTGTATATACACACACACACACACACACACACACACACACACACACACACACACACACACACACACACACACACACACACACACACACACACACACACACACACACACACACAAGGACACACACACACACACACACAATGACACACACACACAAACACACACACACACACACACACACACAAACACACACACACACACACACACACACACACACACACACACACACACACACACACACACACACACACACACACACACACACACACACACACACACACACAGTGTAAAGTACCTGTCCATCCACCCAGGAACACCCCAGGCCCAAGTACGAGTCCATCCTGCTGGAGAAGAGGCAGAGGAAGCTGAAGAAAAGAAAGAAGAAAAGACAGAGGTAAGGAGGTCTGGGGTTTGCAAGCATTACTGTACACTACTGTGTGTGTGTGTGTGTGTGTGTGTGTGTGTGTGTGTGTGTGTGTGTGTGTGTGTGTGTGTGTGTGTGTGTGTGTGTGTGTGTGTGTGTGTGTGTGTGTGTGTGTGTGTGTGTGTGTGTGTGTGTGTGTGTGTGTGTGTGAGCCAAGACAGACAGGAGACCACCCGGGGAATGAATGATTAATCATATCGTCATCGCCAAGGGGAATCGGTTCTGCTTCTTCTTCTTCTTCTTGTCCTTCTCCTCCTTCTCCTTTCATTTATTTGTGTCTGCCGTGACACACTAGGTGCTATTGTCCATGCTTGTACCGCGTCAGTTCGGGGTCGCTCGGTTGTCGGGTCGCTCGGTTGTCGGGTCGCGCGGTTGAAGCACAAGACAGTCACAGATGAAGCTGATTGCCTTGGGCATAGTTATCTCTTTCTGTAATCTCTTTCAAAATCAATGTGTGTTTGTGTATTATTATTATTATTATTATTATTGCAGAAAAACAGCGCAGCATCCCTACGTTACCGTTCTGTACTACCGATCACTTGCTCAGCACCCACCCACTACCACCACACCGCACCCACCACCACCCCCTGCCACAAGCCCCCCCCCCACCCACCAGCACCACCACCACCCCCTGCCACAAGCCCCCCCCCACCCACCAGCACCACCACCACCCCCTGCCACAAGCCCCCCCCCACCCACCAGCAGATGACACTGATTGGAATGGGCATAGTTATCTCTTCGATCTCTTTCAAAATCAATGTGTGTTTGTGTATTGGTTCCATATTCATCAAATACAACGCAGCAGAATGCAAAAAAACACATTTTCCGAGAGTATTTCAGAAGGTCTTTGCCACAAAAGTTATATCTATAGTTATATCTGTGGTTTAGATTGATTGACTCAATAATATACACTTTTCTTTTTTTACTAAAAGATAACTCTCTTTCCCCTTATCCCCCTCCTCTTCTCTCCTCCAAAACACATCCCTCTTCTCTCTCTGTTTTTGTTAACCTCCTAAATCAATATTTTATTATTATAAATTTCAACTCCCAAAATGCTAAATCCCCCCTAAAATGTTTCCACTCACACGTGAGTGCGTTTGTTGAAGAGCATGCATGATGAAATGCATGGTCAAATTGTCCTTTAACTCCTCCAAAACCTTTCTTGGTCGAATGTGTTTCTTACTGAAACACTACTAAAATACAAAAAGACCTAATTATTTAGTATCCTACAATAGGCGCCTGTTTTCTATTACACATCACACACTGCGGGGGGAACTCTCCTGTTTGACCTGAGGGCAAAGGTGCCTGAACTCAATTAACATTGATCCAATGCTATGAGCCTTAAATCTTATCCTCGGTCCGATGGAACTCTGACGCCTGTAATAGTTATAGCAATGGACAACGGCTAGCGAACGCCTCAGGAGCCATTTGGAATGTCCTTCGTCTCAACAGTTTCTCCATCGATCCTGTGGGCTGATTAGATTAGAACTGCCCTCTGCCTGTGTCATGGCTTTCGGCGGTTATACATACAACACATATCAACTATTGTATTCTGTTATGTTATTATTGTGTGTGTGTTTGTTTGTTTGTTCATGTGTGTGTGCGTGCGTGTGTATGTGTGTGTTCGCCTGCGCGCGTGTATGTGTTTATGTATTTGTGCATGTATGTTTATATGCGTGTGTATGTATACATTTTTTGTGTTTTATACGTGTGTGTGTATGTGTACATTTGTGTGTTTTTATATATGTGTGTGTGTGTGTGTGTGTTCATATGTATTTGTGCACGTGTGTGTTTATGTGTGTTGCAGACAGAAAAGCAGGAGGATGTGTCGGAGGTGGTGAAGGAAAGATGGAGACAGAAACTGTTGTCTGTCACGACCACGGGAATCCCGGTAACCCCTCCTCTCCTCTCCTCTCCTCTCTCCCCTCCCCTCCCTGCCCCGCCACGCTCGGGTTCCTATCCCTTCCTTTCCTTCCTTCCTTTCCTTCCTTTGGATTCCTTCGATTCCCTTCTCGCTGCAGACTTCAGTCTTCTTCCTCTCCTTCTCCGCCTTCGTCCTCCTCAAGGCAGGGTTCAAGTCTCTCCTGTGTTCTCGGAGGAAGAGTTTTCATGTGTCGGCCCAAAAAAAAGAAGAATTCAGAATTATCAACAACAATCCAAAAATCACTTAAAAATGTGTGTGTACAAATGTGTGCTTTTTCTTTTCACCCTGCAACCTAACCCTGTACTGTACTCTCTAGACCCAGTACAGTTACAGTTATTGTTTGTGCGTGTGATGAATATCTTAGCTCATTTTGGTTTAGCCCTTAAGGTAAGGACCACCTGACAAACATATACTGTACATGAATCAATTTCGACACGGACACATGCACCCACACACATTAACACACACACACCACACACACACACACACCACACACACACACACACACACACCACACACACACACACACCACACACACGACCCACACACAGGTACGACATGAGGGGTACTACGGGGGGATGACTGGTAGACGGTGTGTGGTTGGTTGTATTGGACAAGAAGACTATCCTCTCTCTCTCTGGCTGCTGTTTTTTGTCATTTAGGACGCATATGGGGATTATCCGCTTTTACATGAATATGTACACAGTCTGACTGTGAATATCACGTGCGTGCGCGTGTGCGTGTGTGTGTGTGTGTGTGTGTGTGTGTGTGTGTGTGTGTGTGTGTGCAAAAATTGGACAGGCATCATCCGTGCACATGCATGCGTGTGCGTCATATGTGAGTGATTGAGAGAGAGAGAGAGAGAGAGAGAGAGAGAGAGAGAGAGGAGAGAGAGAGAGAGAGAGAGAGAGTTAAAAAAAAGAAAAAGAGAAAGTAAAGGGAGAGGTGGGAGAGAAACAGATGGAGGAGGAGGAGTTGTGTGTATGTGTGTGTGTGTGTGTGTGTAGGAGGGATCCATGCTGGGCCCGGAGCCAGGGGTAGCATTAGTGACCGTTACTATGGCTACGCAAAACACAGACTCACTGGTACCACTCAAAACACACAATACACACTACACACACACACTCTCTTAGGCCTCCACATCACTTCTCTGACACACACACACACACATATGTGCGCGCACACACGCAAATACACCATTATATATACAATACATCATATACACATAATAATACGTTTTGTGTGTGTGTGTGTGAGACAGGCAGAGAGTTAGAACCTCAGGTGGCATCTGATGGGGAAGTGGGGGCGGGGGGTGAGGGGGGGGGGGGGAGTTTCCTCCTCTAGCCCACATGTTTACTTTGAGAGACCCACCGCTGTTTACTTCCCCTCCGTTCTGATCCTCGCCCCTGGGCCTTGACATTTGCATTCATCAGCTCAGCCTCAGCTCCGCCGGAGCTGCGGAACGCCGCGCTTTAATTAAAGCAGAGCCGCGAGGGAGAGACGGGCGTGTGCTTTCACCGTAATCCTCGGCACGGCGGTGACGCAGTCGCCGGGAGAATGCGTGAAGCGCCGTGAAGAGCGACCGATGGACTCGCTCGGGGGCCCACCCACGGGGAGCTACCTGCTGTTGTCTTATCGAGATGTTCCGCCCGGTCCGTCCGCTTCTCCGAGCTTCAATTGGCTGCTGGCCAGCACTATATACATACTATCCTTTAGAACAGTGGGGTTCCCAAAGTGGATTTAAGGGCCGGTACCCCCTCAAAACATTCAGCTTCCTGCTGTGTGCCCCCCCCTCTACCTCTCATCCCATGTTACATATGGACAAGACAAGACAGTGTTAGTAGCCTCGTTGAATGCCCTCTCATTTCAAATCAGCTCAAACTCAATATGAATGACTTCTCTGGAAAAGTTCTAACAACATTTAAGTCATAAGAAGAATTGTCCTATTCTGTTCTTGCAACATCCAAATAAGTGACTAATGGAAGCAGAGTAGGGGCAGGTGTGTTTGTTTTTTAAAAGTGTTTTTATCTTTGACACAGAGAGGCTATTACAGATTATACTGTTGGCGTACCCCAGTGTAACAGTGCGTACCCCTAGAGCCACATGTAGCCCACTTTGGGAATAGCTGCTATAATGCTTAGGGACTCTCCCCATCGCGCACATGTAATGGCAAGTTGACATCCGAAAGGCAGACTTTTCAGTCGAGGGTCAGGTGTGTGGGAAGTGGTCTGATGGCGGGTGAAGGTGAAGGCAGGTGGGCGCAGGTAAGATCGTCGGGGCTTTAAATGTGTGGCTCGGAGTTTACTGGAACGCCGGGAGTCTGGTCTGATTGGTTCAGCCCAGAGCCCATGTGATCACCTGCTCGTTGTCTCTGTATTAGGACACAAACACGTCCGGGGGCCCAGCGGTCAGTTAGTTAGTTATTGGACTCCATTCTGGATTTATTGGTGATTTTTTTAAATCATCAAGAATTTACAAAAGCTCCTTTTTGTAAATGTTCCTATGTTTGTGGATTTTGGATAGGAAAGTAGAAAAAAAATTGTCATTATTTTCTTCCTTTCCCTTTTTCTTTCTTAATGTTTCCTTTTCATATATACAGTATATACAGTATATGTTTCATATATACGGTATATACAGTATATGTTTCATATATACAGTATATACAGTATATGTTTCATATATACAGTATATACAGTATATGTTTCATATATACAGTATATACAGTATATGTTGCATTGTCTGTCTCTATAATATGTTTTGGTCGTTATGTTGTCTCGTTTATGGTCTATCAGGGTTGATTGCTTAACCATGCCACCTCCTTTCTCTAGCCGAGAGAGAGAGAGAGAGAGAGATAGAGAGAGAGAGAGAGAGAGAGAGAGAGAGAGAGAGAGAGAGAGAGAGAGAGAGAGAGAGAGAGAGAGAGAGAGAGAGAGAGAGAGAGAGAGAGAGAGAGAGGAGAGAGAGAGAGAGAGAGAGAGAGAGAGAGAGAGAGAGAGAGGTTGGACGGCTCTCGACAGGGGGAAAGCTTACCAAATATAACATGACCCATTTAGAGCTCTTCTCTCTCTGATGGATAGAATTTCTCTTTCTCTCTCTCTCTCTCTCTCTCTCTCTCTCTCTCTCTCTCTCTCTCTCTCTCTCTCTCTCTCTCTCTCTCTCTCTCTCTCTCTCTCTCTCTCTCTCCTCTCTCTCTCTCTCTCTCTCTCTCTCTCTCTCTCTCTCTTATTCCCTCTCTGAGGCTTTCCTCGTCCTTCTAGAATTAGAACAAGAAGAAAAACACCCCAGGTCAGTGTGTGTGTGTCCGAAAAAACACACACACACACTGACCTAGGGTGTTTTTCTTCTTCTAGTTCTAGTTCTAGAAGGACGAGGAAAGCCTCAGGGAGGGAATGAGAGAGAGAGAGAGAGAGAGAGAGAGAGAGAGAGAGAGAGAGAGAGATGCGATACGGGTGACACATATTGTGTGTGTCACAAGTTTCCTAAATGGCAAGAAAAACTGTAGGCAAGTGAAACCCTTGTTACGTTCATGTTTCAAAATACATTTTAAAGAGAGTTTAAAAAAGCATTCAAAATGTGTTTCAAAAAGCGCTTTGAAACGTAATGTACAATACACATTTTGATCTATTTATATTCAAACATTTGTAAACCCATCTGGGTTCTAATTCAGGAAGGATGTGATCAGATATAGAACCAAAGTGAGGATATCATATACAGTACATATATATATATATATATCAAGTGTGTGTTTGAATTACACTGTGAAATTATACAGTGTGTGTGTGTGTGTGTGTGTGTGTGTGTGTGTGTGTGTGTGTGTGTGTGTGTGTGTGTGTGTGTGTGTGTGTGTGTGTGTGTGTGTGTGTGTGTGTGTGTGTGTGTGTGTGTGTGTGCGTACACATGAGAAAGCTGCAGTGGAAGTCTGCACAGTCACAGTATCTCCGCTAGGTGGTGCTGTTGCCCTACTGTACTACTTGTGCTACACTATGTGGTAGCATGCTGCTGTGTCTATCGCTCGCTGTGTGTGTATCTGTGTCTCCTTCTGAGGTTGAGTCCATTTTGGATGAGTGTGAGGTGTGAACCTGTGTGTAATATGATGCAAAAGTGTGGTGAAGAAAGAAATAACTAGTGCAAATACACTCCTCCGGACTTTTGCCCTGATTTCACAAAAATAACCATCTTCTCTCTCCGTTCCTCTCCGCTTCTCTCCTCTTCTCTCCTCTCCTCTCCTCCCTCTCTTCTCTCCTCTCCTCCCCTTACACTTGTCTCCTCTCCTTCCTCTCCCTCCCTCCTTTCCTCTCCCTCCTCCTCTTCTTCCTCTCCTTCCTCTCCCCTCCTTCCTTCCCCTCCCCTCCTCTCCTATCCCCTCCTCTCATTTCCTCTCACTTACACATATCTCCTCTCCTCTCCTCTCCTCTCTCCTCCTCTCCTCTCTCAGCTGGGTAATGACAAGTTGACGTGGAGAGACCGACTTCCTGGCTATGTGGTCAACGTGTCCTCCATCCTGTTCATGGTGAGTGAGCCTACTTGTGGAGTAGAGCTGGCCACTGCTCCTCGGCAGGCAGGCATGCCAGAGCACACACCTGTTTGACCTGCACGTATGCGTACGAGAGAGCCCCGCAACACGGTGCAAACCACGGAGACGACTCACAGGGATTCTAGAGGCATTTTCCTCTCACTCGCTCGCTCGCTCGCTCTCGCTCTCGCTCTCGCTCTCGCTCTCGCTCTCGCTCTCGCTCTCTCTTTGTCATTCATTCAGTTAAATTAAAAGAGCTTCATTGGCGTGGGAATTCAACATTTAGATTGCAAAAGCAGTTTTAAGATGAAATGGAAAGGAAAAACAACAATGTCGTAAAAAAGGACATCTTGCCTATTATCCACCACCTCTCTCTTTCTCCCGCTCTCTCTGTATCTCCCCTCTCTCCCTCTTTTCCCTTCTCTCTCTTTATCTGCCCCCTCTCTCCTGCTGCCACCCCATCCTTCCCTCTGTCTCTCGCTGTCTCTGTCTCTCTCACTGTCTGTCTGTCTGTCTGTCTGTCCTGTCTGTCTGTCTGTCTGTCTGTCTGTCTGTCTGTCTCTCTCTCTCCCTGTCTGCCCTCTCCCCCCATCTCTCTCTCTCTCTCTCTCTCTCTCTCTCTCTCTCTCTCTCTCTCTCTCTCTCTCTCTCTCTCTCTCTCTCTCTCTCTCTCTCTCTCTCTCTCTCTCTCTCTCTCTCCCTGTCTACGTCCCGTGTCTCTCTCTCCCAGTTCGGGTTGACCTTCTCTGCGGTGTTTGGAGTCATCGTGTACCGCATCACCGTGTCGGCACTGATGGCCATGAGTCCCGACCCGGAGACCAAGTCTAACGTGCGGGTGACCGTCACGGCCACCGCCGTCATCATCAACCTGGTGGTCATCCTCATCCTGGACGAGATCTACGGGGCTGTGGCCGTCTGGCTCACCGAGCTGGGTAAGGGGGCGCACACACACACACGTACACACACACACACGCACGCACACACGCACACACACATGTGGATGTGTACACACATATATGCAAGTATACATGCGCACGCACGCACATACACACACACACACATGTGGATGTGTACACACATGCACGCAGGACACACACAAGCGTGCATGCAGGATCACACACACACACACACAGAAACACATACACATATGCATACACACACACATATAACACAAGGACAAGGAAAGTGTCAGAGAGAGAGAGAGAGAGAATATCTACACACACACACACACACACACACACACACACACACACACACACACACACATACACTCAGAGAGACAGGCATTGATTAAGACAGACAGGATGGCTGGCAAAGGTACTATTAATCCTCGCTGTGATATAAGTTTGATGGTTTAATTGCCGAGGGAGAGGAGTGTGTCTGTCACCAGCAGGGAGTCCAGGACAGAGACACATGAATAAGCAACTCCTCTGGAAGGGAGGGAGGGAGGGAGGAAGAGAGGGGGGAGAGAGAAGGGCGGAAGAGATGGGAGAGATGAGAGAGAGAGAGAGAGAGAGAGAGAGAGAGAGAGAGAGAGAGAGAGAGAGAGAGAGAGAGAGAGAGAGAGAGAGAGAGAGAGAGAGAGAGAGAGAGAGAGAGAGAGAGAGAGAGAGAGAGAGAGAGAGAGAGAGAGAGAGAGAGTGTAAAAGCAGAGTAAGAAGAAAAAGAGTGACAGAGGCAGACTATGAAAAGCAACAGAGAGACAAAATGTTGCCTCGTCAAGATCCGTATTTTGGAAAAAGCCACATGTCTTTACTCTTCTCCTGGATTCTCCTCCTCTTGTTTTTAGTCCATTTGGTTGCGGGCACACAGCACTCCCACATGTGTGCCATGTTGAAGCGCTCTTTTCCCCTCATCTGTCTCCCTGGATCCCTCCATCTCTGTTTCTCCTCCGTTGTCCCTCTCTCTCTCCGTGTCTGACACTTATGTCTCGCTCTCTCTCTCTCTCTCTCTCTCTCTCTCTCTCTCTCTCTCTCTCTCTCTCTCTCTCTCTCTCTCTCTCTGGCTCTCTTCAGAGATTCCTAAAACTGAAACCAGCTTCGAGGAGCGTCTCATCCTCAAGGCCTTCCTGCTCAAGTTCATGAATGCCTATGCGCCTATCTTCTATGTAGCTTTCTTCAAGGGCCGGTAAGTAAGTGTGCGTCTGTGTGTGTGTGTGTGTGTGCGTGTGTGTGTCCCTTGTCCTCGTTACTTAGACCTGATCTCTGAATTGTTATCACATTATTTCAGAATCTCTGAACATGTAATTCATCTCTCAGTGTGTGTGTGTGTGTGTGTGTGTGTGTGTGTGTGTGTGTGTGTGTGTGTGTGTGTGTGTGTGTGTGTGTGTGTGTGTGTGTGTGTGTGTGTGTGTGTGTGTGTGTGTGTGTGTGTGTGTGTGTGTGTGTGTTCATACAGGTTTGCTGGAAGGCCCGGAGACTATGTCTATGTCTTCAACGATTATCGGATGGAAGAGGTTGGTTGTGTGTGTGTGTGTGTGTGTGTGAGACTGTCTGTCTGTAATCACAAACACGAATGTAGAAGCAGTTTGGTGCTTGTTAGGTTCCGAGGTTTGGCAACAGTGTTGTGTGAGATCTAAGCGTTACATAGATCGCTCACACACCGTGTCTAAAGGGCATTCTTGGCATCACTGAAACGGTTGATGCACTTTTTCTTCATAGTGTGCCAAACTAGGCTTATTCTGTCAAATGTTTTTCGTGTACAGCTAATGTGATGCAGCGTATTTTGCCCTTTGAAACCATTTAATCCACAATTACCATGGCGACCACACGTGGACCACATCTGCGTTGAGTTGCATGAGGACTGAAGTCATGCAAGTTCTTGAGAAACGGCTCGCTAATTGGGAGCATTCCTAGATATGCAGCAAGGTCATGGAAACCCCCGTAGCAATAGGACACAGCCATCACTTGAATCATGATGTCTCTCTCTCTCTCTGTCTCGCTGTCTCTGTCTCTTTGTCTCTCTCTCTCTCTCTCTCTCTCTCTCTCTCTCTCTCTCTCCTCTCTCTCTCTCTCTCTCTCTCTCTCTCTCTCTCTCTCTCTCTCTCTCTCTCTCTCTCTCTCTCTCTCTCCCCCCACAGTGTGCACCTGGGGGCTGTCTGATTGAGTTGTGCATCCAGCTCAGCATCATCATGCTGGGGAAACAGCTCATCCAGAACAACATCTTCGAGATCGGCATCCCGTAAGTCTATGAAATAATACTTGTTGCTGCGGTAACCATGTGCAACATGTTGTCATCGTATGCCCCGACCCGGGTGGGTGTGGGTTTGGTGGTGGGGGATGGGCGGTGGGGGAGGTTGTGGTGTGGCTATTTTGTAATTGTTATCAATGGGAACCAAGCATTTTCCTCGCTGCTTTTTGCCTTCTGCCGTGTGAGGCTTTTGGCGAAGATTCCTGGAAGCCGACGGCATCATTGAGTTAGATCATTGAGTTAGATCATTGAGTTAGATCATTGAGTTAGATCGTTGAGTTAGATGCAGCTGGTCCACAGTAAAAAAGCGCAGCACTCGCACGCTTTTTTTCTCGGATCCAACAAAAAGGCAGGAAGTGCCGTTTGCCCTCACGTTTTACAGCCTACGGAAGGTTTTTTCCGGTGTGAAGTGATGGGATGGGCACCTGAAGAGAGTGTCTAAGTTATAAGTGTCCAGTCCTTATGCTAGTCCAGATATACAGAGTGTCTTAAGTGTCCAGTCCCATGTTAGTCCAGATATACAGAGTGTCTTAAGTGTCCAGTCCCATGTTAGTCCAGATATACAGAGTGTCTTAAGTGTCCAGTCCCATGTTAGTCCAGATATACAGAGTGTCTTAAGTGTCCAGTCCCATGTTAGTCCAGATATACAGAGTGTCTTAAGTGTCCAGTCCCATGTTAGTCCAGATATACAGAGTGTCTTAAGTGTCCAGTCCCATGTTAGTCCAGATATACAGAGTGTCTTAAGTGTCCAGTCCCATGTTTGTCCAGATATACAGAGTGTCTTAAGTGTCCAGTCCCATGTTAGTCCAGATATACAGAGTGTCTTAAGTGTCCAGTCCCATGTTAGTCCAGATATACAGAGTGTCTTAAGTGTCCAGTCCCATGTTAGTCCAGATATACAGAGTGTCTTAAGTGTCCAGTCCCATGTTAGTCCAGATATACAGAGTGTCTTAAGTGTCCAGTCCCATGTTAGTCCAGATATACAGAGTGTCTTAAGTGTCCAGTCCCATGTTTGTCCAGATATACAGAGTGTCTTAAGTGTCCAGTCCCATGTTAGTCCAGATATACAGAGTGTCTTAAGTGTCCAGTCCCATGTTAGTCCAGATATACAGAGTGTCTTAAGTGTCCAGTCCCATGTTAGTCCAGATATACAGAGTGTCTTAAGTGTCCAGTCTTATGTGAGTCCAGATATACAGAGTGTCTTAAGTGTCCAGTCCCATGTTAGTCCAGATATACAGAGTGTCTTAAGTGTCCAGTCTTATGTGAGTCCAGATATACAGAGTGTCTTAAGTGTCCAGTTTTATGTGAGTCCAGATATACAGAGTGTCTTAAGTGTCCAGTCTTATGTTAGTCCAGATATACAGAGTGTCTTAAGTGTCCAGTCTTATGTGAGTCCAGATATACAGAGTGTCTTAAGTGTCCAGTCTTATGTGAGTCCAGATATACAGAGTGTCTTAAGTGTCCAGTCTTATGTGAGTCCAGATATACAGAGTGTCTTAAGTGTCCAGTCTTATGTTAGTCCAGATATACAGAGTGTCTTAAGTGTCCAGTCTTATGTGAGTCCAGATATACAGAGTGTCTTAAGTGTCCAGTCCCATGTTAGTCCAGATAAACAGAGTGTCTTAAGTGTCCAGTCCCATGTTAGTCCAGATATATAGAGTGTCTTACTGTGGTGGACCAGATATAGTCTAACTTAGGGCTGGGAAAAAACTCAATATTTATTGTTTATTGATTTTGAATGGTATTGTCTCATCCTGAAATGGAGATATCGACTTATTGTGATACCCAGTTTTACAGTCTTTATGAATTACGATGTCCATAAATGGATTCAATTTGACTTTTGAAACATCAGAGAGAAAGAAGAAATAGTTGTAGTCCGCTATACGACCCTCCGTTAGACAGTGGTGTTTTGAATTCATAAGCATATTGTGATATGTATCAATATGAAAGCACAATTCCCCATAACTGTCCCTATAAAGTGCAGTGCAGGTGTATAACACAGCATGTGGATGGTACATAACATGCAAAATACTGTTGTCGTGGTCTACCGAGGTCTTTGAACCCCAGGTGGTCCTCTTCCCTCTCTGTCCAAAATGAGTAAAGTTCAGAACAAACGATTGGACTTGATTGCAGTTGTTGTTTCCGTGGATATTACTGTTGGCCCGGGCTGGATCGACCACATGCATACTTATGTGCTGATATGTAAACACACACATGTGACCCAATGTTCACCCGCATCTCAATCCAATCCCATGCATGCACAGGCCTGCACACACATTCTCACACACACACACACACACACAGACCCCCACACACACACACATGGGCACACACACACACACACATGGGCACACACACACACACACACACACAGACACACACACACATGCGCTTGCACATAAACACACACACACACACACACACACACACACACACACACACACACACACACACGCGCGCGCGCGCGTGCACACAAACACACACCACACACACATGTGCACACTCTCGCACACAGATGCATATACATACACACATTCACAAAATGACAAATGATTCACCAAAACATAATGGAGTGCACAGATTTAACAAAACACAAGTGTGGGATCCAGATGATTTAAAGTTGAGCCAGAAACTAAACGGGAACACAACTGTGTGTGTGTGTGTGTGTGTTTTGTATGGGTCCTATCCTTCTTTCACCTGTCTCTCTCTCCCTCATGTTCACTCTATCCGTCTTCCTTTGGCCGGCTGACCCCGTCCACCTGTGTGTACCTTTGTCCTCTGATCTGATCTCCCCCCCCCCCCACACACACACACACCTCCTACCCACCTCTCAATTTCCTGCGTTTCTCTTTCTTTTTCCCTGTTACCTCATCGCCCTAACGAGCACCATTCAAACCAGATATGAAACAGAGGCTTCCCCCCCCACACACAATAAGCCATTTCATTTTACTGCCGAGCCTGGCTTTTTTAACATTGTTATTCCCTTTCTGTTGCACTTTGGCCAAAACCACAACACAGGACAAATCCCCGTCCTAATGCTTCCTTAGCTGAACTGTAGGTTTGCAGCTGTCGTACGGCTTACACAAGGATCGCGCTTCACTACAGGAACACGAGTCTGGCTTCACTCAAGGAGTCAGGCAGATATGTACCACATTAGCCGTTTCATTTGTACGTACGTTCAACAGTGTGTCAACGGTCATTTCCTATGCCCTTCTCACTGAGGATTGTTACCGCCAGTAGAATACATGGATACATACACTGATGACAGTACATATAAATGTAATACATTCGAGCTGCAATGTTTTTGATAAGAGGTATAATGTGCAAATGTAAATGTATAACCCCATTTATAAATGTAGTTCTGTAGTGCTGCAGAGATGCTCTGGACTATAAAATGTTTTTGTTGTGTGTGTTTGTTGTGTACAGACCCCCAAACAAATGATGATCATCCCCACTAATAGCGATTGAATCATAGTGATTGGTTCAGCCCTAATTGATGCTCACAAAAGAAGAATTTCATTTTTGGTGATTATGGGTATTAAGTCATTTTGTAACCTTTTCCCGTCATCGTCACCGTCGCAGGAGGTTGAAGAAGTTGATCCGGACCATGAAGGACAAGGGGGCGGGGCAGGTGGCGGAGGAGGATGACAAGTCCCGCCCCCCCCAGCGCTGGAACATTGACTACGCCCTGGCCCCCTTCGAGGGACTCACCCCCGAGTACATGGAGATGAGTGAGTACCAATACTAGTGTATGTGTTCTTACACTACTTTAAAGAGGCATTCTGTGTGTTTCTTCAGTATTGGATGTATACTATGTGTACTTTGAATGTGCTGGATGTGTACCGTGTTATTTTCAGTATAGGATGTATACTGTGTACGTTTACACTATTGAATGGATACTGTGTGTACTTTATAAGTACTGGGTGTATACTGTGTACTTTTACAGTATTGGATGTATACTGTGTATGTTAAA
>CM051022.1:8340970-8355970 GCA_027704905.1 Muraenolepis orangiensis | reverse complement strand
GACCAAAACCGATGACTCCGGGGGTCTCTGGGGGTCACCGCCAGAGACGGAGACGCCTCTGTCTGCAGATGAGCTCCTTGGACGGGATCCAGAACACATCACAAAAGAGGCCCCCGGATAGTTGCGGAAGTCCCATCTTACAGAGAAACCCCTGGCGTGACGAAAAATGCATTGATCAATCAAGGCTGTCAATCCACTGCTCTGTCTCTGGTGCTCAGCTTCTAGACACACACACACACACACACACACACACACTCCCCCAAGGACTACAGTTCAGTGCCTGTGACTTGCTCCTAAAGTACAGTATATCCCCACACATTGGCCCGCAACTCCACCTGAGGGATTTAGTCGTGTGTACAACTTAAAAAATAAACAATCTAATTCAATCCAGTTGAAGGGTTAGTTGGGTTTAGTCCTACTCCACCTCATCTAACCCCCCCAGACTTTCAGTTCAGCCAACCAGCCTGTCCTCTCCACATTTTCCTTCCACTTTGTGTTATTTTGTTAATTTGTCGAACTGTAAACTGTTCACAGAGGTTGTTGTTCTCCAGGTGTGAAGCTGCACACCAGCTGCGATTAACCGGACAATTTTGCGCTTTGTCTGGACCAATTCTTCTTCTTCTGTCTTTGCCGAAACAAACCTTCTGAACAGATAACGTGTGCCACAAACTGGCGTCATGAAGGGATGATGGGAGCTCTGAGCTGTTTAATGTCGGTTTTCGGGGAAGTCTCACCTCACATTAACAAACTTCGACTCGCTCTTCGTAGACTTATTACGTTTTTAATACGCCTTTAATCAAAGTGAAAGTATTCCTGCCCACTTGCGAAAGTGGGGCTGCAGGCTGCTTCCCAACAGGGCCGACGCAGGGGGGCCATAGCTTCTGTTCAGTAAAAAGTAAGAAGTAAAATGCTTTAAAAAATACTTCAGTAAAAAGTAAACATACAATTCTGAAAGATTCCATCACAAGCTGAGCTTAACCCAGGGATCCTAGCCTTCTATTTTGGCCTATATTCGCTTGGCCTTGTTGTTTTCACGCAATTTAGTTTTGAGCTATATGACGATATGGAAGAGCCAGCCTTCAAGCACAACTGTTCTTTTATTCAAGTAGACTTAACGTATTTGTACCTTGAAGGGTTTTCCCGAATGACTTTTGAGTTTTCACTTATTTTTTCTGTTTTCACGCATCTGTTTTCCCGCATGCGTGACACACCGGCCTGTGCCTCTTGGATATGAACCAGTCTTGTTTTTTTTCCCGTAAGAACAAAGATGCTCCGTCAACATCTAAAAATAACACCCTGTGGTTGTCTTCACGGCCGTAGGTACTTACGAGAGGAATCTCTCATCTCACGATCAGCACTGATGTGTTGGACAGCGCAAAAAACAGCTGGCAAAATCTATATTGGCGAACTATCACAAGAGAAATACGACGTTCATCGCCGGCAAAGCTACCGACGATAGACGTACTTTCCGTTCCTGTGTTTTACAGGAGTTTTACAAACGTGTGTGACAGGTGACGGTCTCACATCTTTTGCCTTGCATGGGCTTTTATTAGTTCACACTGTGAGCTCCTGTGGCTGGTTTCCATTGACGTAACCGAACAATATACAAACCACACTGCACACACTGTGCCTGTGTGGTGTGCTGTGTGTGTGTGTGTGTGCCTGTGTGTGTGCCTGTGTGTGCGTGTATGTGTGTGTGTACTTCCTGCCGCAAATATTTTCATTGTTTTTCTGGCCCACTTCTTTTCTACCTTCACATCATTTCCTCGCTTTCTTCCTCCATCATCCAACATTTATTTTCCATTACAGCTCTCATGCTCTCCATTGTCTTTCCTACATTATGCAATTCTCTCTCTCTCTCTCTCTCTCTCTCTCTCTCTCTCTCTCTCTCTCCTCTCTCTCTCTCTCTCTCTCTCTCCTCTCTCTCTCTCTCTCTCCTCTCTCGCTATCCCCCCCCTATCTCTTTCACTCCCTCTCCCCCTTTCTATCCCTTTATGCACTCTCTGCTCTCTCTCTCCCACCTCCCCCCAACCTCCACCTCCTCCTACACCAAAAGTGACTTCCACATGTGGTTTGAGTTTTGGCGGGGCTGTTTGTTTGGAGGAGCGGCTGTAACCGATGAGTGTTTACTACAGCAGGCAGGGCACCATCGGCACTGTGGCACCCCTATTATAAAGGCCGCCAGCCAGGGGGTCCCTCGGGGGGGGGGGGGGGGGGCCCCATTTTGAGGGTCTGTGCCCACATGAAGAGCCCCGGTTCCCCCCAAAGGAGAAACGTTGGGGGGTTGTGCTTTGGTTGAAAGGCATCTGCAACAGAATCCAAACAAGACAACACATACAACAGAAGGATAATGCAGTCACAGTTTAAAACAACACATGTGGAAAAAGGGTGGAGAATAAAACATTGCAGCAATGGAGCGCATACGCAATATTTCACGTGTGTGTGTGTGTGTGTTTCTGTCTCCAGGTATAAGGACTACAGAGAGCCCCCCTGGTCTATAGAGGCCTATCAGTTCTCTAAACAGTACTGGTGTGTCCTGGCTGCGAGACTGGCCTTCGTCATACTGTTCCAGGTAGGTGTGTGTGCGTGTGCGCGTGCGTGCGTGTGTGCGCGTGTGTGTGTGTGTGTGTGTGTGTGGGGTGACAAGTATTAAGGTGTTCGAGTATATCACCATCTTATATTTTACACATTTTTCACTTTTCTTGATACAAGTAGTCTTTAAGGAAAATAATGAGAGCCATTTGATTATCCCTTTAATCTTCTTCAGATTGTGTAGCAGCTAGGGTGTTAGAGGGTTAGATTCCCTGCCCCTGCCTGTCTATTCACTGTCAGTAGGCATCCTTGAGTAAGAAGCTAGACCGCTACCTGCTCCTTTTTAATGACATGTCTTTGGATATCAAAAGTGTCAAATGTTAAATGAGTCTCACACGTCTGCATCCTTCCGTCTTGTCCATCCCCTCATCCCCTTCCTCTCTCCTCTTCACCCCCAGAACCTGGTGATGTTCCTCAGCCTGCTGGTGGCCTGGCTGATCCCCGACGTCCCCAAGCCCATCGTGGAGCAGCTGAAGCGGGAGAAGACCCTGCTGGTGGACGTGTTCCTGCGCGAGGAGAAGGAGAAGTACCAGCTCATCCACAGTCTCTTCGCCACCGGCCCGCCGGGTCTGCACGCCCTGGGCCGGCCCGGCGGAGCGGCGTCCCCCTTCCACCCCCAGCAGCACCACCACCACCACCCCCACCCCCTCCAGACGGGGCCCCAGGAGCTCGGTCGCTACAGCACCCTGCCCTCGGTGAGCCAGGGCCAGGCCAGGGGTGCAGGGGGAGAGCCCTTTCCCAGAGTCCGATGCAGGGCCTCCAGCTTCAGCCAGTTCAGCAGACAGACTTCCACGTCAGCCGGCGAAGGAACCGACACGTCCAAACACACGGCTGTGTGATTTTCTTCAATTTATTAATATATTCTTTTTACACACACAGATGCGCGCGTGTGTCTGCGCCCGTGTGCGTCAGTGTTTGTGTGTGTGTGCGTCAGTGTTTGTGTGTGTGTGCGTCAGTGTTTGTGTGTGTGCGTCAGTGTTTGTGTGTGTGTGTGTGTGTGTGTTTGTGTGTGTGTGTGCGTGCGTCAGTACATGTGTGTCAGTATGTGTGTGTGTCAGTGTGTGTGTGTGTGTGGACGTGCGTCAGTGTGTGAATGTTGAATTGGTTGAATGTTAGTTTTGGTGTCTGTGTGTGTGTGTGTATTTATATGTATGGCGCTACATGTGTGTGTGTGTGTGTGTGTGTGTATGTGTGTATGAATGTGTGTTTTCAGACGAGTTGAGTCGCGGCGCCTTGTTACGGCACACATTGTGAGTATCAACTTCCCTCCCCCCCACAGACTCACTCCCGTACGGGTCTGTGAATGTCAATGAAAAAAACAACGAAAGGAAAGCCCTATGGAGCTTCAGTGTCTTCTCCCATTGGCTCAGACTGTTCACCCTGCTCTAGACTGTTTTTGATCCGTGTTGATTCCGTGTGTGTGTGTGTGTGAGTGTGTGTGTGTGTAACGTCGCTGTTTAACCAGAGGCGGGAACAGCTTCATAGCGTAGATAAGCAATAAGCAACACAACTCTAGGCTGAACAATGTGGACACCCCCCCCCCCCCCCCCCTCCTCCTTCCCCCGTGAAGATGACACATGGGTTATGTTCTGTGACTGGGATTTATCAATGGACAACGGAAGAGGAGGAGGAGGAAGACGATGAGGAGGAGGGGGAGGATGATGATGAGGAGGAGGGGGAAGATGATGAGGAGGAGGAGGAGGATGGGTCACGCCTTGCTCATGGGTTCGGGCAGAAGGTGTGTCCCATGTCCTCTGCATCTGGTGCGGATTAGGATGAATGGCTCGCCGTCTTTTACCGCTATACATATTTTCCGTGGGTTAGTTACGGAGCACATGCTCTCGCAGGAGAACACAGGAACCGTGTTCTCTTGTCTCGGAGGGTCGGTGTCAGCTGGGGGGGGGGGCCCTGTGTTCTCCTGTATCAAACGTTCTCACGAGACTTATTATTAGTTGTTAATGAATCACACAACACTAAAAGGTGTTATTAGTGTGTGTGTGTGTGCCTGATAAGTACATCATTATTTGCGCATTATTCATTCACATTAATGCGTTAAACGTTTTTAATGAATGCTGATCCTGTGACGTTAACGGACATGAGCGAAAAGCCGCCGGCAGTTAACGGTGCAAAAAAAAAGATGTTTCTGATGGGAAAAAATCCCCTATCTCTTCCTCTGTACTTTATGGACAATCCTTGTTTCCCAACATGCCATATCCCTCCATCCATGCTAAACCACTTGTCCCATTGGGCTCATGATGGTGGACCACTAAGATACAATATTTATAACTAATTAGGTCATGGTTTACTCATGGCTTGATTGGAGTCAAGAATGCAGTGAATTTTACTGTTTTGTAATTTAAATTATTTAAGGCCGATTTAATCTATTTTCCCACCGATGATTCACTCACAGTTTGCTACCAAACCTCTGGTTGAATACACTGTAAATCTGTAGCCTCTCGTACGGTTGAAATGCCTCAACATGGATACTTCGTAGATGGTCATAGTTGTCCAACGTCCGTGCTTCAACAAGGTATACACATACACAAGTGTGTGTCGGAAAAGAGATACCTCTGTGTCCGGTTAAATATCCCATAGTTCTAGACCCCAACTTTACATTGATTGTTAGCGGTCTGTGGTTGTTGTTTTTTTTTGCTCGTAGAACATTTTGACCTGTCAAAAGTGCTTTATCTTTGTCATGCTAGCTAAGATAAAAAAATTAGCGTTAAGCCTCTAGCCTTCAACAGTCGGAATACGGTTTGTGTTGTGACATTTGAATCCTCTGCAAAAAAAAAGTGTGTACGTGAAGGACCAGGCAATCCCACTGCATAAACATGGTAGCTGTATAATAGCAGCTAAACGATAGCCGAGCATTGATTGTTTTTTACACTTACGAGTATTTATTTAGTCTACGGAAGAAAATAAAATAGATGGAAAATATAGATGACTATACATTATATATTTTGGGCCACTTCATGGTTAGCCCTAGTAATAAGTCTACTTTATGTATCATAACGTGTGTTAGGAAGGAAAGGTCGACGTACCTTTTTGTTTCTGTACGTTTGCATCAAATTAAACCGTAAATGTATATCCTGTTTGTTATTATCTCAGGTAACTCTTCGTAGGCCCTTTACTTGTAGGTTCTTTCGACGGATATTCTTTCGACATTTTCAGCCCATGCTTAAAGCTACGCTTGTGATTCAGAAGAATAAAATAAAATAAAATAATCCCATTAAAGAAGGTTTAAAGAAAAAACTATTCACACCTGGTTTGTGACGCGATTGTCTTGTCCTAAAATTGTGTGGATACCGTTTTGGGGCGAGAAAATGAAACTACCCTCAACAACAACATCAACAACTGTTATCTGTAATGTTTTCAGCTGGGCAGCTATGGATATGTGTAAACGGTTTGAGCGTGGACTGAGCGTAAAAATAACACATTTCATCAACGTGTAACTGAAATGAACGCTGTTAATGCTGAACATTATTATATACGATTGAGAATTCAAACGTTCTCAGATCTGCTTGACCAGAGTCTGTGCTGTACGCTAGGCTTACTGATAACGTAACCGCTGGTTGTAGATATTAAGTATAGAAGCTTTAGCGGTGGGTGGGTAAGGGGGGGGGAGGGGAAAGCAATATGTAAAACACCGATTTTTTTTTGTTTGTGTCCCATGATGTACTGTACAAACCCTTCATCTATAAAAGCAAATGCGTGTAACAGTTATATTATGTTGCCTACATTGAAGTTTGTTTACATTTGAACCGTCTAAATCCACCGTTGTGAACACGGGACGCGCTTGCTTGTTGACCCCCATAATGAGTATGTCGTGAAATGCTGTGTGTGTGTGTGTGTGTGTGTCTCAATGAAGAGTTTCCCAGAATGGAGGATGTGCTTCAAAGAACACATGGGGCATATGATTTATACCACGGTACCAAGTGTGTGTGTGTGTGTGTGTGTGTGGTTCTGGGCGGGACAGCGGTCTGCTGACACTATTCTGCAGCCAGAGAGGAGCCCAGTTAACATTCATGACATCAACAAACAAAAAACCTCCTTATAGGCACACAGTGGAATTGTTTGACTGTGTGTGTGTGTGTGTGTGTGTGTATGTGTGTGTGTGTGTTTGTATTTGCACAAATACTTAAGTTGCCTCGTGTGTGTGTGTGTGTGTGTCTGAGAGAGAGAGAGAGACGGATGAACACGTCGGTTGTCTTTCCTCAACTTTAAGAGTCTAACAAGACAGGATGTCGCTGTAGGATGAGTAATAGACTAGTAATAGACTAGTAATAGACTAGTAATAGACCGTGTTGGGAGAAGCTCCTTTGGTCCAGTGGCGGGAAAATTGCGACTTGCCCATCCCAGACAACATTCACAATCGACACTTAGACGCAGTAGTAGTGTGTGTGTGGGGGAGGGTGTTTATGCAGGGGTTATCCATCCTACAGTCTGGCTATCCTCTATAGTCGTCTCCTGGAGGATCAAATGTACAATAATATTTGCCTTTTTTTCCCCAGAGGCGTCGCTCCCATGCTGTCAGGATGTAAGCTGCCTTCACACCAGGAATTAGACCTGACCTCTCCCATATTCACACACTATATCCCATCAACCTAACCTCTCTCTCTCTCTCTCTCTCTCTCTCTCCTCTCTCTCTCTCTCTCTCTCTCTCTCTCTCTCTCTCTCTCTCTCTCTCTCTCTCTCTCTCTCCCTGGTAGGGTGGTGGCAGGAGGTAACCTCTGAGACCTCTCTCGGGCCAATGCGCTCCCCCTGACCTTTGACCCGGGTGTATTTAAAGAGCATGTTAACTGAACCTTGCGAGCATTTATGTGGCTTAGAGGTGTGAGGGGTGTGTGTTTGTTTCATGGTCGATGGTCGATGGTTTGTGTGTGTGCATGTGTTTGTGTCCCCACATAAAGCTCAATTGTAGCCACCATTTATTCTCTGTAAACTCTCTCTCTCTCTCTCTCTCTCCCTCTCCCTCTCCCTCTCCCTCTCCCTCTCCTCTCTCTCTCTCTCTCTCTCTCTCTCTCCTCTTCCTACACTCTTCAGGGGCCGTGAGTGATGGACAGCCGACAGCGAGGGTTAACGATGAAGAGAACCGGAGAGGAGAGAGAGAGGAGAGAGAGAGAGAGAGAGAGAGAGAGAGAGAGAGAGAGAGAGAGAGAGAGAGAGAGAGAGAGAGAGAGAGAGAGAGAGAGAGAGAGAGAGAGAGAGAGAGAGAGAGAGAGAGAGAGAGAGAGAGAGAGACCCCCATGACGAGAGAGAAGGATGTAAAGCGAGTGATTTAGAAGGACACACAACAGCACAACCCCCTCGGCCATGTTTTGAAAGGGGGAGAGGTCGTTGGTGGTGTGTGGTGGGTGGTGGTGTGTGGTGTGTGGTGGGTGGTGGTGTGGTGGGTGGTGGGTGGTGGTGGGTGGTGTTGGGTGATGGTGTTGGGTGGTGATGGTGGACGAGGAGTCGAGCGTGAACTCCCAGCGGAGCGTTCGCCTACGGGGTCTCTCGGGGTCTGGACTCTGAGATTTACTGACAGATATATTGAGTGAAGTCCACGGGGGGGAGAGGTGTGGAGGGGTGAGAGGTTGAAGGCAGAGAGAGAGAGAGAGAGAGAGAGAGAGAGAGAGGAAGGAGAGAGGGAGGGAGGGAGGTTTTTCTTACCAGCTCTGATGTTACTCGACATCAACGGCTCTCTACAACTCATGACCCCGGAGGGTCGTCATCCCCCCGCGTCCACGAGACCCAGTGCTGATAACATCGCTCTCTCCACGTGTTCAGCTAATGATGTTTGACAAACCATTGGATTGGTCCTGTAGGGCTCCCTCTCTCAACAGGGCTCTGAGGGGCTACCAGGGAGGGTGGTCTCCATTTCCTTCTTTCCTTTTCTTCCAGCGATGACGGCAATCCTTCAGTCCATTCTTCAAGTGTATTTATTGAGAATCTTCCGTTTTTGCCGAGTTGCGGTTTCCCATTTCTTAGCCCTGCATGTGAAATAAGAAGCTTGTTTTTTAACATTTTAACATCTTTCGAGAAAGCAAGAACAATCTTTTTTTTTTTTCCTTGTTGGATTTTTCACTTTTATTCTTTGATCAAATAACCACCGTCTCGAGGAACCGCCACAGAACCACCAGGTTCTCCCAGAAATCTCTTGGAGGCCAAACTTATCTCCGCACCAAAGTTCGAGCAGCTCACCTAAAAGCCTTGCAGTCACTCGTGCTGGAATTTAATAAAACTACCATCTTCCCTGGATGGCAGGGCTGATGGTTTGCCGATAACATTCAAAAACAGAGATGCGGCTATAAAATATAAATCTATATATATATATATATATATATATATAGGGCTGTTGAACGAAGGAATACACCCACAGGGCTTTTAGAGGTATTTAGAGGCTCGCCTTATCCACACGGCTGCTGAACTTAAGCATACATGCACGTGTGACTCATCAATCATGTGCCTGTTACCTCATTGCTACTACCTACCTACCTACCTGTGTGTGTGTGTGTGTGTGTGTGTGTGTGTGTGTGTGTGTGTGTGTGTGTGTGTGTGTGTGTGTGTGTGTGTGTGTGTGTGTGTGTGTGTGTGTGTGTGTGTGTGTGTGTGTGTGTGCGTGCGTGCGTGCGTGCGTGCGTGCGTGCGTGCGCGCGCGTGTGCGTGTGTGTGAATGAGAACCACAAACGGCACGTTCCAACCACCATTTGGAGCATTTAGGATAAGATGCAATGTACTGTTTTTCATCCCGGATGAACAGAATACAGGACACAATCTGTCCCATCGGTGTCCTACCTGCCGGTCCTAGCAGGGAATTGCCCTCCGACCGACCTCCGTCGAGTGGCTGCTACCCTCGCCCTAGCGAGGAAAGCCCTGAAACATGACTGGTGTATCCTGCATGACATAACAACTAAAGCAGTGCCCCCCAAAGCAAGGCTCAAGTCCCGCTACCCCTGCAATAAGGGTAGCACAAGAGATGCTTAGTTCAATCCCTGAGGACCTGTCTACAAAAGCGTGGCTGGCAACATCCCGGAAGCAGCGGGAGCGGGAGTTGGCAGGGCCCACGCCTATAATACCCACCTTTACATCCAAGTCATCTACCAAGATCTACCACGCCGGCAATGGACACTGCTGAACCGCCTCTGTACCGGGGGTTCGGCTGTTTCTAATCGGCTATGAAGAAGCCAGGGGGGGGGGGGGGGGGGGAGGGGGGGGATGTCCTGGCAGACAGCGCCACACACATGGAGCTTAAGGAGACTGCCGACCACATAATCACCACCCGTATAGACCTCATTCGGAGGGTACAGGGGGTGAGAAGGGGTGAGACGAGGGTGTGGCTGCACTGGGTTGGACATCTGATGATCGATACACAAAAGAAGAAGAAGAAGATTACAGGAAAGTAATGAAATGAGGTTAAGAGCAGACATTGAGTTATACTGTTGATTAGTGCAAGGACCAATTAAGAGATCACTTGCAGACCCTTAAGGGTGGGTGGGTTGGTTTGCCCAGGGGGCTGATATCAGAGACCGTGTGTGTGTGTGTGTGTGTGTGTGTGTGTGTGTGTGTGTGTGTGTGTGTGTGTGTGTGTGTGTGTGTGTGTGTGTGTGTGTGTGTGTGTGTGTGTGTGTGTGTGTGTGTGTGTGTGTGTGTGTGTGGGTCTTTGTGTATTTTTCTGACACACACTGGAAACACCTGCTTCTCTCCATTTCGTTCCCTTTTGTCTTCTCCTATCTCTCCTCTCTCTCTCGCTCTCTCTCTCTCTTTCTCTCTGTCTCTCTGTCCATCACTGTCGCCCGCCCATTGTCTTCTGTTCCTTTTAGTTTGGAGATGAAAGAGAGAGAGAGAGAGAGAGTGAGAGTGAGTCAGAGAGAGAGCGCGAGCTGTGGTCTCCTACTGCAGGTCTTATAGACCTATAGGTTCTCCTCCAGTCCACCTCCAACCTTACGAGCTGCCACTCTAGCCGCAGCCTCGGGACCCGCTGCTGACAGATATGTGCGCTAGCTAACACACACACACACACACACACACACACACACACACACACACTCTCTTTCTCTCACTTTACACATGCCCGCGCACATGTACGCTAGCACAGGCCCTCTCGAGTGCACGTGCTGGAGTCCATGCTTACACACATGCATACAGACACATGTCTTTATATATAAGCTATATATGCAATATATACACACACATACATACACACACACAACTATGCATGAACAACCCAAGCAACCAACCTCTTACACTCGGTTCAAGGCGTGACAATCACTCTGAAACATCCGGTTACATTGAGGGAATGGGGAGTAAGCATTCCATTGTATACTTGTTGCATATGGCAAATAAAACCATCTTGAATCTTTAGTCTTGAATTGGGTCAGAAGACACAGCTGCTGAGAGGCCGACTCTCCTCCCTACTCTGCATCTCGGGGCCTACGTGACAACGTACATGATGATAAGTATCTTAATTGGACCCAAATGTGTGTGTGTGTCTGTGTGTCTGTGTCTGTGTGTGTGTGTCTAACACACACACTTGCCCTCAGAAACGAATGTGCTTATCTCCATACATCTGGACTCCTTCTGCTTAAGAGCACGCACACAAACACACATGCACACACACACACACACACACACACACACGTTACATGGAAGAGATGGTTCTGATTAATGTTAGGACAACATAGAGGGCCCAGAGACCTTGGAAGACGTCCCTCATTCTCACATTCATCCCATTTGGAGTGTGTGTGTGTGTGTGTGTGTGTGTGTGTGTGTGTGTGTGTGTGTGTGTGTGTGTGTGCGTGCACACTTGCTAAATGTTTAGATTTTTGCGGAATTTATTGGGAAATGGGGCTGAAATTCGTTGTTTGCCGATGAGACATGACGGATCAAGCTGTCTTCTCCACTTCAAAAGAGACGGGACTTGCTTCATCTATTTCCCTCGATCGGCTCATTTTCGGTGGACATGTGAATTTACCACTTCAACATCAACATAGTTTCACATAAACTGTGAAAAATGATATGAAACCCCCCCCCCCCCCCAAAAAAGGATCTACACCGAAATGGCTGAAATGATGGCGTGGGAACGTCATGTCTGGCACACACCCCCACCCCCCCCCCCCCCCCCCAGAATCCTCTCATACTTCATAAGGCTTGGGAAGCTGATCATTAAGTGGTCGCCACATCACGTCCCGACACACAGTGTTGTTGTAGAGCCCATGCGTCTCTTCTTAGAGCCTGGATGGATGTCACTCCGCCTCACGGAAGCAGTTTAGTGGTTCAGATTTAGAACATGTCTGTGTGAGTCGTGTAGCTCATAGCCCATCACAAATATCCCCATTGATTCCCTTGTAAAATCGTTTTTGTTGATGGCAATGGGGCAAACCTTATTGAATATAATAATAATGATGCATTGTATTTATATTGCATTTAGGAAAAATCTCCTTGTAGGAGTGTAGCACTCCTACAAAATTTGTAGGAGTGCTACAAATTTTATGGAGGCCATTCCATAGGCGCCGAGCTAAAAGGCCCCGCCCCCCATGGGGCTTAGCACTGGGGGCCCTGAGGACCAAGACGTTGGCAGATCTGAGGTCTGCAGGTGGCGGTTTGTGGAGTAATGAGTTCTCTGTAGATAGGGGAGGTGCATAACCATTTATGCATTCATGTGTAAGTACCAGGATTCTGCAGTCGATCCTGAATGAGACCGGAAGCCAATTCAATAAACATTAACATGAAAAGATAAAGGTTTTACAATAAGCTACAAGGTAGGGTCTGGTTCTCGGGTCGTGGCCAATTTAGAATTGCCCTAACATGGTCTACTTAAAAAAAAGACCCCCCCCCCCTCCCCAACTGTTGCATGTACTTACTTACGGAAACCGCAACCATGATGTGATGGTCACATGGTGTGGTGGTCACATGGTGTGGTGGTCACATGGTGTGATGGTCACATGAGGTGTGAGGTTCCGACCCTCGAGCCCGGGGTGTATCTCGCTAAGAAAAAAAAAGACAAATTAATGATTAAAAAGACAAATCCTACTGTGTTTACTCTCCGGCCACATTATGAATTCCACTTTCCACCTTTTGTTTGAATAGAAACACATTTTTAATGACCACAGTAGCGCCAATTGTGTGCCGGTGTCCCATCATGCCTCTGTCTCTGGAATTAGACTGGGGGCTATTTTAAAATGGGCCTAAATGGTTGTGTTGTTGCAAAAGTCTGTCTGTCGAGGCCGTAACGGATTTCTGGCTTCAGAAAGGCCCAAAGGCAGGGCAGGAATCGAACCGCATATCTAATTTTATATATACGGTAACATAAAAAGAACAATACAGTAACTGATGGATGATATGTACATGTGTTGAATTGTGCAAAAAGCATTTGAGAGCATTTTAAAGTGCCAGTAGTGCAGCAGCATGATGAATACAGTGAAGAACAGTGCAGTAGCTGTAATGAGTCCAGAAAGTCCAGCAAAAGTATGATAGTGTAATGTAATATGGAAGTGCAGCACTCCTAGCAGTTCAGTAGGCGCACTAACTGTGGATAAAAACTATCCTTGAACCTGGTAGTCCTTCCTCGTACGGATGCTGCGGAACCGGCCACCGGACCGTATGGGGGGAGAAGAGATGGTGCCCAGGGTGGCTGCGGTCCTTAGTGATGGAGATGGACTTCTTCCGACATCTGGTCCTAAAAGGTCTCCTCATATAAATTAAATCAAATTAAATCGGGTTGTTCTTTCAGAGCGACCCCTCAACAAC
This sequence comes from Muraenolepis orangiensis, assembly GCA_027704905.1. Taxonomy (NCBI): domain Eukaryota; kingdom Metazoa; phylum Chordata; class Actinopteri; order Gadiformes; family Muraenolepididae; genus Muraenolepis; species Muraenolepis orangiensis. The sequence continues at coordinate 8,342,650 of CM051022.1, read as the reverse complement.
ATGTGGGATGTAGGGGGGGGGGGGTGGGGGGATGTGGACGCCCAGCCTTCGTCTCGCCACAAGCTTTGTCGCTTTGTCGTCGACGGTGGGACTGGGACAGTCCTCTAGTAGTCTAACACTAATGCCGTGGAGAGAACTAGACGTAGATACACACGACGACAGACAAACACACTGCTCAATCAACAAACCTTACTACAGGTTGTCCTCCGGGTTTATTTACTGAGGTCACAACACAAGCTACTGGTTGTTTTCTCAGAGTTGCAAGATCAACTACAGGGTGGTTTATAAAGGGTTCAAGTTGATGAAGAGTTGGCTTTCTCAATGTCTCCAGTCGGTCTTCTGGTTAGTTTCTCAGGGTTTGTTTTATTTGTGGATGTTCTGGAGCCTTGTGAGTCCTGCAGCATTGAGGTAGAGGTAGAGGCAGAGAGAGAGGTAGATGAGGTCGAGAGAGGTGTAAATAGAGGAAGAGAGAGAGAGGGAGAGAGATAGGTAGAGTAGAGGTAGAGAGAGGTAGAGTTGAGGTAGAGCAGGGTAGGGAAGAGGAAGAGATGCGGTAGAGAGAGGTAGGAAAGAGAGAGAGGTAGGGAAGAGAGAGAGAGAGAGAGAGAGAGAGAGAGAGAGAGAGAGAGAGAGAGAGAGAGAGAGAGAGAGAGAGAGAGAGAGAGAGGAGAGAGAGAGAGAGAGAGAGAGAGAGAGAGAGAGAGAGAGAGAGAGGGGGATGAGAGAGAGAGAGGAGGGGAGGGGGGATGAGAGAGAGAGAGAGAGGGGGGGATGAGAGAGGGGGGATGAGAGAGAGAGAAAGAGAGACAGACAGGTGGGCTGACAATACACCAGGGAACTCACACCCATATGCCGACCTACACTCCTCTATCTAAAACATATGTCCAAACACATGTGATTAATGTGTGTTCCGTTCCCCACAGGATGCACACACACACACACACACACACACAAACACACATATTCCACGGTGTAGCATATGTGATGATGTGTGGACATCTGATTATCATCATCATAGTGTTTTTATTATCTTCAGGGACACACACACAGACACACACACACACACACACACACACACACACCATGGTTTAAGATTACAAAAGGCAAAGAAACAATACTCGCGGGGTTGTCTGAAAGACAGCTTTGACACAGTAGAAGGCTGAAGTCCCTGGATACTTAATAATCTGTTTTAAGTGAAACGTGTGTGTGTGTGTGTGTGTGTGTGTGTGTGTGTGTGTGTGTGTGTGTGTGTGTGTGTGTGTGTGTGTGTGTGTGGTGTGTGTGTGTGTGTGTGTGTGTGTGTGTGTGTGTGTGTGTGTGTGTGTGTGTGTGTGTGTGTGTGAGAGAGAGAGAGCTGAACCTCCTGAGTCTGCCCAGTCTGTCTCTGACGTTGGGCCCCTGGGTGGAGGTGAGCTCTGCCACGTGACACCACCACCGCTGCTCCTTCTCCTGCCACGCACACACGCACACGCATGCACACACACACGCACACACATGCACACACACACACACACACACACACACGCCCATTACAATTATGGAGATTGCAAGACATTTATTAAATCCATGATCCTTCACCATCACCTTGACCCACATACTGTATGTTTGAAACTGGGTCTCTGTCTCTCTCTCTCTCTCTCTCTCTCTCTCTCTCTCTCTCTCTCTCTCTCTCTCTCTCTC
>CM051022.1:8330970-8338470 GCA_027704905.1 Muraenolepis orangiensis | reverse complement strand
ACCTTGGTGGGGAGTGAAGAGAGACACCGACAGTGGAGTGTTTGTATGCTATTGAGCAGAGGCTTTCGTCCAAAGCAACTTGAAGGGAATTCCGAATTTCAGTCGATTGTAGCGGAGCAGGTGCACAGGTGAGTGAGACACATTGCTCAAGGCAGGTCAACCCGAAGGCTGTTGGGGTTCAAACTAACAACCTTAACCGCTACTGTCACAGTCTGCATTCCATCCACCCCGCTTCCACCGCACTGTACCAGATAGCCACGCCCCCCCCCCCCCCCCCCTGTTAGTTATTACCTGCAGCCAGCTGTGGTGCAAAACTGTTAAATATTGTTAAGTTAAATATATAAAAATGCAATATATAAAATGCAATATATCAGCACAGAAAAAGAGCAATATATATATATATATATATATATATATATGTATAAATCAATGTAATAAATTATACATTGTTATATGCTATACGCCCTTGTTCAGCAGCCTGATGGCCTGACTGTGGAAGCTGTCTCTTTGTCTCTTTGTCTATTTGTCTATAGAGTCTATAAGTCTATAACAAATATACTTTGTCTATAAGTCTATTTGTGTGGCACTTGATACTGCGATACTGCCTGACGGTAACAGTGAATACAGTTGGTGGCTGGGTGGGCATTGTCTTTATGATGCGTTTGGCCTTGGCCACGCACCGCTGGTTGTATATATCCAGGAGGGAGGGAAGGGATATATCTATAGCTATATATCCTTGCATACATGCAGTAAAGTCAAGTGCTATAACACATCTAATACAATGAGATGAGAGGAGAGAAGTGCTGAGGAGAATAGAACAGAGTAGACTCTAAAAGAGCAACAGAGTAGACTCTAAAAGAGCAACAGGTGACCTTTACCTGAGGTGTTAGACCTTTGAATTATGTTCTAATGGATGCTTTGATTACCAATAGACCTTTGAATTCTGTTCTCTGTCCAAGTATCCTCTGTTCTTTTTATATACTCTTCCTCGCCGCTCTTCCTATTATTTAACAACCCCACCGACTAATGTGCTGCCCACTCCACGGATGAGCCCAACTGATGGAAAATATAGGGGGGGGGGGGGGGGGTTTCATTGCTATTTCATTGCAGCACGGTGGTAGAAGTGGCACCTTCCTGCTAATCAGGGAGCGTGACGGATACTGCTGTCAGAACTACACAACGGCCCGTGGTGTAGTCCTGACTCACACTCCTTCACATCCAATGCGCTCCACATCCGGGGGGTTGAGAAGTAGTCAAGGGTGGGGGGGGGGGGGGGTGGGGGGACGTTCTGGGATCCAAACCCCCCCAACCCTAAAGATGCCCTCCTAAAAAACGCCACTCTCCCCCCACTTCATTACTGGCGTGTATCTAATATACACCATTATCTTTCACCGTCGGTTGCTTTGGATACATGTCTGCTAAAGGACTATAGTTCATAGTGAACTGCGAGGGCTGCCTCAGAAAAGAAGATGGTTCATCTCGAGGAGTTTAGCATAAGGAATGAATATGCTTAATTAATCATCAATATACTCTTCATCGTCATCATCTTTATCATCACCACCTTTAATGAGGACACACACACACACACACACACATGCACGCACACATGCACATGCCAAATACACACACACACACACACACACACACACACACACACACACACACAACAAATACCGAAACACTGATCTAGTTTCCTAGCACGCCGAACACTACCTCCAACACCCAGGGTACACGAACCAGCCCCGACCTCTGACCCCTGACCCCTTCACACCCCTGAGAGCTGCGTGTCACTCGTCATTCCACTCACAACAGGAAGGGGTCATCCTTTAAAGACCCCCTACAGGAAACTGTAGACAGCCCCTGTCTAGACTGTCTGTATGTCCGTCTGTCTGTGTCTGTCTACTGTGTGTGTGTGTCTTTGTGTCTTTGTGTGTGTGTGTGTGTGTGTGTGTGTGTGTGTGTGTGTGTGTCTTTGTGCGTGTGTGTGTGTGTGTGTGTGTGTGTGTGTGTGTGTGTGTGTGTGTGTGTGTGTGTGTGTGTGTGTGTGTGTGTGTGTGTGTGTGTGTGTGTGTGTGTGTGTGTGTGTGTGTGTGTGTGGGGGGGGGGGAGGGGGGGGGGGAACTTGTAACACATTCTGGTGGATGGGAAATCTAAAAAAAAAAATGGTTCTGGGACACATGACAACTATCTCATTTTGGCACATTGTACTTGGCTCCTGAATGAGTCTAAACATTCTCAAAACTCTCTGAAGTGCAACGGTCACAGTTTCACTTACAATTACAATTCGCAATTGCTAAATGTAATAACCCACCCACCACAACATTTCATTCATGCTTCAAAACAGAGTTATTGTCAGTAAATTAGCCTAAGCCTCCTAAACAGAAAAGTTGTTTTGAAACGGCGTGAGTCATACTGTTAAAGTCAAAGTGTTTACATTACATCACACCATTGCAGTCAAACCTGGAAATGTTTAGTAAATACTGGATATACATTTCAGTTTTTGTTCTCCTTTCATTGACACCCGACTGCTAACTCTACTGTACAAGAATGTCAGTGTTATATACAGACGTTATATACAGACAAATCTGATGTGAGCAAGAAACCAGTTGAAATTTTCAACTGAAAAAAGGTTTGAATTTGGACAGGAACAAGGAAACCCAGTCCAAGTCAAGTCAAGTCAAGTTTATTGTCACTTCACAGTTTACAGTTTAGTATAAAGCAGTGATGTGAAAATCTTGTGTGCAATACCCGACGACAGACAGCAGTTATAAAAATAAGATAAAAATAGATAAAAATAGAATAAAAATAGAATAAAGAATATAAAATAAAAATAAAAAATGCAATTTATAAAATGCAAAAATCAGCACAGAAAAGAGCAATATGTATATATAAATCAATGTAATAAAATATACATTGTTATATGCTATACACCCTTGTTCAGCAGCCTGATGGCCTGACTGTGGAAGCTACACAGTGTCCACAGTGCTGCTGTAGCAGACGACACTGCCACCAGCCATTAACTTTGCAACTTTGCAACTTGCAGGCTCCTCCCGAAGAGGATGACACAGGGTGATGAGGAATCCGTTTTATTGCAATAGTTTGAATCATGGTAAACAGAGCAGATGGAACATGCTAGAGCTCTCTCCTGGTGTTGGTGGAGGCTTTATCCTGTGGGCCGTGATTAACAATGAAAAAAACAAAACCCACAGGTGTGCAGCCTCACCAGCCAATCATTCCAATGCAGGCCAGGTGAGGCTGCTTAAACCGGCCACCAACCACACACACACGCTGGGAAACCTAACCAGCCGAAACCTAAACCTGAACCGGACTCGAGAAAAAAATAAACCCAACCCCATTGTCCGTACACCACCCCAGGGTAACCCTGCCAACCCATCCTCCCCCTTCTGAGTCTTGGAGACTGGAGGCCAGGGCTGCTGTCTTGACTGGCTGTGGTTCCCTCTGGACTGGCCGTTGCTGGGTTGTCTGAATGGGCTGGGAGCCATAGCTCCTTCAAGGGCCCACCAACAGCCCCCGGTAAGGCCACCCTCCACCAGAGCGACGAGGCATCTTCCCCCCCCCACCTCCTACCCGGAGCATGGGACCTTGGGCTGCTGCGCTGGCTGGTGGAGTTGCCGCAGGATCTTCGCTGTTGTGGGCTGGATCCAGTGGTGGCTCCAGTGGTGATCCAGTGGTGATCCAGTGGTGATCCAGTGGTGATCCAGTGGTGATCCAGTGGTGGCTAGCTGCAGGCGGTTGCTCCTAGCTGTTGCTGCACCGCCACCCTGTCCTCTGCTGGGCCCCACCATGGTGGCCGTGGCTGCCGGCGGAGAAAGGGTTGGTGCTGGGAGGTGGCTGTGCCTTGTCCTGATCTGGACTGATTGGTTGGTGAGGCTGCACACCTGTGGGTCATTGTTAATCAAGGCTCGCAGGTAAAAGCAGCCTCCACCACCACACACTCAAAGGAAGAGCTCTAGCATGTACCATCTGCTCTGTTCACCATGATTCAAAACTCTGCAATAAACCGGATTCCTCATCAACCTGTGTCCTTGTCTTCGGGAGGAGCCCTCAAGCAGCCATGTTACTGGCTAGTGGCAGCTTCTTCTGCTACATTAACATTATTGTTATTTTGGGAGCCAATCCATCTCCCCGGAGTTGGCCCAGAGTTAAGCCTGGAGTTGGCTCGCGGTACCTTGTAAGATAAACAGCAGGTTTTATATGGAGTGGCAGGGTGGGAGCCAGAGCTTGAAGTGGTCGGGTTGTGATACCACTTCACCAGCGACTGGAATAACATGATGTCACAGGAAAGTATGGGAAAGTAAGAGAGAGAGAGAGAGAGAGAGAGAGAGGAGAGAGAGAGAGAGAGAGGAGAGAGAGGAGAGAGAGAGGAGAGAGAGGAGAGAGAGAGAGAGAGAGAGAGAGAGAGAGAGAGATGGACCCTCCCCCATGTCCATGTTGCGTGAAGCTACGGGATACATGTGTGTGTCTGTGTGTTTGTTTCAGGGAACGTCTCTATTTGGAAGTATGTAACAGTATGTCATTCTGTCTTTCTGCCTGCCTGCCTGCATACTTGAGTGTGTGTCTGGCTAGCTTCCTACACATGACTGTCTGCCTGAAGCTTCTTACCCCACGAGGCGACTTTTTAAAGTCGGGAACTGGGTAAAACGCATCTTTTAAAAAAGCTAGAATGGTTCTCTGAAAACTCGCCAACTTGGCAAGTTTTCTGAGAAGCATTACGGGTTCTTGCAAGAGTTGAGTTGGACCATTTCCGATGTCCAGAGGATGTGAGGAACAGCTGCGTCGGACGTAGTTCTTGGCACGTTGGTAAAAATTGTAGAAATTGTAAGAATTGTCAAGTATTTATAAAGTATTTTTTTATATTATATAGTTATTTTTCTTGCACTCCCAGTTCGTTTCTCCTTTTCTTCCTCTTGTCCTCACATCCCATTGTCCGTTCTTGACCTCAAACCCGATTGGTCATTCTGGATCTCATATCTGATTGTTGCCTGTGTAGCTGCCAATCTCACACCACAATAAGAGGCGAGTTCAGCGCTGAGCTTGATCAACCTCTATCGATTCAATGGTGACACATGGAAACATGCCTTTATATTTATTATGTATGTGAAGTGGGTAATTGTTAACAAAAATGATATATATATACACAAATATATATATATATATATACACAAATATATATATATATATTATATGGCGGTGTGGTGGGACAGAACTTTAGCGTTTACCACTAATGAGCTTATTCAGCCTACTTTGAAGTACTACTGCTACTGTCAAAAAGACACGAGTAGATTTATACTAAGAGCATCATACAAGATACAAAATACAAGATTTTTATTTGCCATTTGTAACATAGTACATAGGAACGCTTACTCCCCATTCCCTCCCACAGTATAAATCTTAAAAACAACACCATAAAATAAAAATGATATATATGTAATGTGAAGCACTTTGGGCTGCATCTTGTATGAAAAGTGCTATATAAATAAAGTTATTATTATTATTATTATTATATACAATAAAATAAACAAAAAAAGAGCAGCAAAGTGACTAAAATGATAAGGTGGCTTAGTGACTTAAATGATCATTGACTTAATTGTCTGGCTATATATATATATATATATATATATATATATATATATACAGACTCAAGACTCTGATACACTTCTAAATGTTTCCACTTCCACTTTCACTGAAGGACGGCCAACAGCCGTCTATCACCATCCTCCTGCCATCAACAGCAACACCAGGTGGATGCTGTCTAGGAGTCTCCAGAAGTGGGCAAGGCCTTCCTCTTGATGAAGGCTTTTGGGCACCAGCTTTGGGCACTAGTTTGCCCTCTGGCCTGCAGTGTCTTCTGAGGGGAGCCTCGGGCGCCTCCCCCCCCTCTTCAGCCACAGTGGGTGGTTGACTGGTCTACTGGTTTCAGAGCTTTTGAAGGGGTTTTGTTTAGCTCCGACTTTGTCTGCTGTTTACTGATGTTTAGTCGATTTGATTAGCAGACACTAAAGCCACGTGGCTACCTGTCATTAAGGAGCATGTGAGGTGGGTAGGACTTCTACTGGTAGGCTGTGGACATTGGGGATTCAACACGTCAAACACCTATTTCCCACCTGTGGGGTATTTCCAATCTTCACACCTGAAGACTTGGACTGATAGGCCACCCTGTGAGACTTTCTTTAAGGTTGTATATAAGGTTGTAAATAATGATAACAAGCATTAGGATTAGTAGGATTTGTGAATACATGTGTAGCCATCTTCTCTTAGCGGCCCAAGCTGATCATTTGAAATCACTGTCAATCCAAATGTTTTTCATTTTCCACTTTTATTTCAGAATGTTGTTATTCTTGCCTGCTGCATGACTGCATGACTGCATACTGTTATCGGCTTCATTAATTCATTTTCTGGAGTGGGTCAGCTCAGATTAAAAAAAGTTATATCCAGGACATTCCCATCTACGGCGGTACAAGTGCATGCCTGTTTCCCGCCATATTTGGGATTGTTGTTGTATTTTTTCTTTTGCTTCTGTGAATGCTGGCGGGTGTTTGCCAAACTTTTGGCATCAGTGGATCTTCTTAAGCCCCTTGAGGCGGAATGTGTGATCTGTGTTTTCAAAGTTGAACCGGGGTCAAGCAGCGTCCCGGAACACACCGGAAACCACGGCGTGAAATGGACCGAGACGGACCCCGTCAGAATCGGAATCGTCTTTATTGATCACACACACACACGCACACACACACACACACACACACACACACACACACACACACACACACACACACACACACACACACACACACACACACAATGAAATTAGTTTCTCTGCATTTAACCCATCCTTGTATTAGGAGCAGTGGGCAGCAATTGTATATACAGCGCCCGGGGAGCAGTGTAGTAGGGGTCTGATGCCTTGCTCAAGGGCACCTCGGCAGTGCCCAGGAGGAGAACTGGCACCTTTTTTTCCAAGTACCAGTCTCGGTCCGTTTCGGGGACTTGGGAACCGGCGACCCTCCGGTTCCCAAGCCAAGTCCCAACAGACTGAGCCACTGCAGGGCCCGTCTCTCGTATGAAGTGTGTGAGCCGGTTCAGAGAGGTTGGATTAGATTGGATTACGATGGATCCGTGTTCACACTGCAGGGTTGAAGCAGCGCTAAATCACTTTGACACGAATGAGGTGTTTTTTTTTATTTTTCTTCTTCCTGAGCGGCACGCGTGCATCACATGGAACGCATCAACTCGGCAAATCAGACGCCCACTGGCCCACTTCTTCTACGATGTCCTAAATCTGATACGATGAATCATACCTCCAGGAAAGGAGAAGTTTTGTGTTCCCGATTACTGAAGACCTTTAAGGAGGAACGTCACGCTCAGCTAGTTTCTAATAGAAGAGAGAACTGCCCCAGACGATTCCTAAAAAAATAGTGGTCTCCGACATCCACGCCATTGCCAAGAAAGAATTACGGAAAAGTTGGTCCATTTTCGCCATTT
>CM051022.1:8318470-8325970 GCA_027704905.1 Muraenolepis orangiensis | reverse complement strand
GATGTCCGCCTGAAGCAGCTGGATGATCAGGGAGTTGAGCGGGTCGGGGCTTGCTGCCTCCTCCTGTTGTTGTTGTTGCTGTTGCTGATGCTGATGCTGCTGTTGTTGCCCCTGGTGACCGCCGTCCATGGTGGTGGCCTGGATACCGTAGAGGTACGTGAGGACCATCACGTACAGCAGGATGGACATCACTAGATTCACCTGTAAGATCTGGAACACAGTGGACAAGGTGTCGGATTAGCCACGAACAACACACACATACACACACGCAGACACACACACACACACACACACACACACACACACACACACACACACACACACACACACACACACACACACACACACACACACACACATGGCTTGGATCAACTTTAGGTTCCCTGCCAGGTTACAGTGGCTGGTTTGGCATGTTCTCCGCTCTGGAAATCGAAAGCAGACTTTAGAGAGATGGTGTGTGTGTGTGTGTGTGTGTGTGTGTGTGTGTGTGTGTGTGACAGTGGATGTACCCCCATGTGGACTAATGAGCTACCGCACGCATAACACGACACATATGATTCATTGCAGATCTTCAGATGTATAGGAATGCTCCGCATGTATAATGGGACCGTGCGTATGCGATGACATCACATTACGCACATGCAAACACATCACATTATGTGTGTGTCTCTCTCTCTCTCTCTCTCTCTCTCTCTCTCTCTCTCTCTCTCGTATGTACGTACATTAGGTGTGTATGTGTGTTTGGACGTACTATATGTGTGTGTGTGTGTGTTTGTACGTACATAAGTACGCATGTGTGTGTGGGTTGCGTGCGTGTGTTGGTCTGCCAGTCTCTCTTTCTGTGCCTTTGTTTGTGTGTGCGTGTGTGTGTATGTGTGTGTGTGTGTGTGTGTGTGTCTGTCTGTCTGTCTGTCTGTCTGTCTGTCTGTCTATGTTTGAAATGCCCCAAGCTATAGGCACAATAAGCCAGCAATATTTAACATTAGTCTACAGAGCTAGTCTTTGTTTGGGCGGCACAGGAGCATCAAAACATAAGACCCCATCAGGTGGCAAAGCCGTATGCTGTGTGTGTGTGTGTGTGTGTGTGTGTGTGTGTGTGTGTGTGTGTGTGTGTGTGTGTGTGTGTGTGTGTGTGTGTGTGTGTGTGTGTGTGTGTGTGTGTGTGTGTGTGTGTGTGTGTGTGTGTGTGTGTGTGCGCGTGTGTTTGCTTCGCTGACACGAGCCACATGTTGCCACTTAAACCGTGCGATTCTATGTGTTTATGTGCTGAACTTTACCTTCCTGTGAACCACACACACACACACACACACACACACCTTCCTCCCCCCCCCCCCAACCCCAGGGACCACCAGCAAGACATAAAGACATTTATTTTTGCCTTGAGAAAAGAATCCAGGAACATCCAAGAGCTTTGTGTGTGTGTGTGTGTGTGTGTGTGTGTGTGTGTGTGTGTGTGTGTGTGTGTGTGTGTGTGTGTGTGTGTGTGTGTGTGTGTGTGTGTGTGTGTGTGTGTGTGTGTGTGTGTGTGTGTGTGTGTGTGTGTACGTGTCCAAATTGACCAGCCATTGTTCAGCTGTTTAATTCACACTCCCTTACTAATCAGAGGGGGGTGAGGGTGAGGTGGGGGGGGGGGGCTGAGGTGGGGGGGTTTGTTTGACAAGTTGTTCTTCAGCAGCCATATCCTGTTCATTTCCCTTTCACAATATTTTCCCAGGACCCACCTGGGATTCATGAAACCCCTCCCCTGGCAACGAGCCACTGAGCCATACCAAACGCTAAAGGTGTGTGTGTGTGGTGGGGTGGGGGGTCTAAATGATTAAAACAGATATCACACACACACACACACACACACACACACACACACACACACACCACACACACACACACACACACACACACACACACACACACACACACACACACACACACAGGGTGTTGGTCTACAGCTCTCTTAACAGAATTAACTCTGGACAAAAAGGTCAGGTGACACAGTTGGAGTTCGGACGTTTTTGGGCACTGAACATGGTTTGGTTTTCATGGTTTGGTTTGTTTTTTCCGGGCTGGGGTGGTAGGTAGGGGGGGGGGAGGAGGGCTGGAGGGGTAGGTAGGGGGGGGGGGGGAGGGAAGGGTCCAGGGGGGGGGGGGGGGGGGGGGGCTGGGGGGGTAGGTAGGGGGGGGGAGAGGGGGAGAGGGGGAGGGCTGCACACGTGATTTTTCTTGACTTGAAGGCACCCTCTGTATGCTCTAAATGCTGTATTGTTTAACGGATGTATAGGGGGAACCTTTGTCTCACTAGTGTTTTGTAATGTACAGGTATATCATATTGTATATCAGCGAAGTATGTCAGAAGTATTTCAATGGTTAAAGTAGGGTTCAAGTTTTCAAAAAAGGTGACACTGGGGGGCAGGATGGCGGCATGAGGGGGGTGCTGAGGGTAATGATTGACATGCGGTTTGACCAATGTTTGAGTGGCAGGGCTGTAGTTGTGTAGTGTACATCACGGACCAATGGGAAATGCGAGAAGGCGGGACATGAGGAGAAATGTCAAAGTAAATGTAAAGTGATGCGATCAGAGTAGGAAGCAAAAGCCAATTCCCGGGCATTTTTCAGCAGGATAGCTCAGTCTGTTGGGGAACCGGAGGCTTGGGAACCGGAGGGTCGACCTGTTCAAGTCCCCGAAACAGACCAAGTACGGAGTGCTTGTGGTGGTGCTTGGAAAAAGGTGCCAGTTAACCTCCTGGGCACTGCCGAGGTGCCCTTGAGCAAGGTACCAGACCCTACCCTACACCGCTCCCCGGGCAGCTGCTTGTACAATAGCTGCCCGCTGCTCCTAATACTAGGATGGCTTAAATGCAGAGGAACACATTTCACTGTGTGTGTACATGTTTGTGAGCAATAAAGAGGATTCAACCCTCCACATTTAGATTTAGGATTCAATCCTCCAGATTAAGATTTAGGTTTTCAGACAATAGTCGTGTTTCCAGCACCATATTTCGATATTCACGATGGCAACGGCCAAATTCGAATCAACTTCCTCTAATTCACATAAAAGTTTAATCGCTCTGTCTTTGACTGATTCTAATCGAGTTAATGCACAGAAGCGGGAATGGAAACAACTTTGCCCAATCAATTCTGAGGTAGCGAACTTTGACCTCACGTGACTTACGCTGCCAGCTTCTTCTTCTTAAGCGTTCCTATGACCCGAAAACACGGCTTATGTCACCGCCCGATATCCGTCATCGCTGACGTAGTTTGTTTGCTCCAACTAGTTGATGGAAACACAACTAATTTGCATTTTTTTTTGTGCAAACTTCCAAAAGTAAAAATTTGCTTCAACTGTTTAGATGGAAACCCAGCTAATGTGACGTTAAATGTTGCACGCGTGATTTTGAAACCAAAAAGTAGCACTAGTTAATAATAATAATAATATTATTAATAATAATATTATTAATATGAATCCCCCTAACAGGGGAACAATGTGTTTGATCATGGAGTTAAAAGAAAAAAACAACAACCAACTCATTAGGCTCATGTTCAGACGCTCCACAAATGAAACCCACCTGTGATGCAGGGCCAGAGTGAGCACACGCTGGGTTCTCAGGGTGTGGTCAAGGCCTCCTATCCGTGTTGGTGGAGGAAATGGAACACGAGCTTCACACGCTACGGTGGCTTTTAGAGTATGTAATGTTTCTCCAATTCTTTGAGTGTGTGTATGTGTGTGTGTGTGTGTGTGCATGCCTGTTTGTGTGTTGCTATGTTATGAGTGTGTGTGTGTGTGTGTGTGTGTGTGTGTGTGTGTGTGTGTGTGTGTTTGTTTCTGTGTGAGAGTGTGTGTGTTTGTTTCTGTGTGAGAGTGTGTGTGTGTGTTTGTGTACGTGTGTGTGTTTGTTTCTGTGTGAGAGTGTGTGTTTGTGTGCGTGTGTGTGTTTGTTTCTGTGTGAGAGTGGGTGTGTGTGTGTGTGTGTGTTTGTGTGCGTGTTTAAAAGAACATGACCTCACTTGGAGCAGGGGATAGCGCTGGGTCATTGTGATTCACAGTAAGATGATTGGATGATTGAGCTCGCAATGGGATTTGGATGAGAAGATGAGGGTTTGTGGAATGGGGGTGGGAAATGTCCCAAAGAAAATGTCTCTCACGCACCCACGCACACACACACACACACACACACACACACACACACACACACACACACACACACACACACACACACACACACACACACACACACACACACACACACACACACACACACAGTACAGATATATTGCTTTGTCATTCTTAAAACACAATTGAATTGCTCTTCTTGTACACAATCTGGACAATAACATAAAAGCAACACAGTTCACATGCAGACGCACACACACACACACACACACACACAGACTGTGTGTGTTAAAGGAACATTTTTTGCATTTTTACTTTTATTTTTATTTTTTAACTTTATTCTATTCTATTTTTATTCTATTTTTTATAAATTTTGATCTTATTTTTATAACTGCTGTCTGTCGTCGGGTATTGCACATAAGATTTTCACTCACTGCTTTATACTTGTGTAAACTGTGAAGTGACAATAAACTTGACTTGACTTGACTGACTTAATTGCCATCGTCTTGCCTGACTGAAAACCCAAATAATGCAAATCATAAAAACAATTGTTCCACGGTTTCAATAACATATCTGTGTGTGTGTGTGTGTGTGTGTGTGTGTGTGTGTGTGTGTGTGTGTGTGTGTGTGTGTGTGTGTGTGTGTGTGTGTGTGTGTGTGTGTGTGTGTGTGTGTGTGTGTGTGTGTGTGTGCGTGTATGTGTGTGTGTGTGTGTGTATGTGTGCTTGTGATAGAATAAGTAACACATGCAGAGATAGAAGGAAAAGTAAGAGCAAGGGAAAGAGAAAGGCAGACAGATGTTCATTGCGAATTTAAATGCTACCAAGCAGTAATGGGATATTATGGGCTGTTTGAAACACTCTGAGGTAACATGTGAGAATGAGGAGTTATGTCTATCTCTCTCTATACCTTTCCACTGTCTTTCTGTAGGCCTCTATATGCCCATCTACCATCTACAAGTTATGTCAATCTCTCTATACCTTTCCCCTGACTGACTTTCGACCTGTGTGTCCATCTGCCCTCTACTCGTTGTGTCTATCTCTTTATACCTTTCCCCTGTCTGTCTCTCGGCCTGTGTCTCCATCTGCCATCTACAAGTTGTGTCTATCTCTCTATATACCTTTTTCTGTCTGTACATTTCAATCTGCCATTGACTATGTCTATCTCTCAATTCCTTTTATCTCTGTCCCTTTGTCTGCTCCATTGCAGCTGTCGCGGTTCTAGGATTACCGGCAGACAGAGAGAATCTATTACTATCTATTACCAAACGGCCTGTTTATCCCCCTGATAAATTCATTAAGCTTGTGTTTCAGTGTACACATTGCAGAGGTTAACTGTGTTTTGTGGTCCCATGGTAAAAGGGAAAAAATAAAACTGCACACAACGTGTTTAAAAAGGCATTAGCGGGGGGACTCACAGCTGCCGGGAGCTTGTTTAACTCCCGGTGCGGCGCGGTTCAAATTTGATGTCACAAGTCACGCAATATTGAGTGGTCAAAACAGTGTGTTTACAAAGAGTATGCAACATCGGGCAATTACATGTTCCCTCTCCATCCTCGGGCTCTCTGCTCCCCCCCCCCCCCCCCTCGAGACCTTCCAGTCTCTAGGCTATTGACCAGCTGTGATGACACACGGGGCTATGCTCCGCCGTCGCTCACCAGATGCTAGCTGCCGTCCAACGGCGCCTGGAGCAAGCGTGTGCACAGTTGGCTCAGGCGACAAAACAAATATTATTAGCGCTAAAAACGTATTTTTTATTATTTGTTTCCGCCGTGCAATTATCTCTAGTAATGTTTCGCGGAAAAACACGTCAACGCGCTAAAACGGCGGTGAGCGTTTGCCGGTGCCTGCTATTGTATTTATTTTTGATTGTTGTGTCGGTATCCATGGCAACTCCGTGGGCCCTTTTGACTGTTGAATACCTCCGTCCCTATACCTGCTTTAAGTTACTCCTCTCTCTCTCTCTCTCTCTCTCTCTCTCTCTCTAAAATGCTTTTAAATGCATATAAATAGAGGCATCTGTTCAAATACCAAATAGTTCTACACATTCTACACTATAGATTGTTTTTTTCCAGTGGAGGGTTCACCGAGAGACAGAGTTCAGTATCCCACAAGATATTGTCAAGTTACGAAGAACATTGTTCCTGTTTTACAGGGACGGTCTCGCCCTCTGGCTCCTCCGACTGGGAGGGCTGCTGTGTGTGTGTGTGATGTTAGTGTGTGTGTGACGTTAGTGTGTGTGTGATGTTAGTGTGTGTGTGACGTTAGTGTGTGTGTGTGATGTTAGTGTGTGTGTGTGTGTGTATGGGGGGGGGGGGGCAGGTTTCGGCAGGGTTACGCTCAGGAAAGCCGCCCCAAGCTACAGTAAGAGGATTCCAAGCATTCATCTGTGGGTCCTTACAGTTCAATGTCAAGTTGTTTTTGAAGCAGAAGTCCTGAAAAGCCCCTAGCGCACACACACACACACACGCACACACGCACAGCACACACACACACACACACACACACACACACACACACACACACACACACACACACACACACACACACACACACACACACACACACACACACACACACACACACACACACACACACGCATGCACACACGCACACATCAAAAAGACTCCTGTAGCTAATTCCTTAGGTCTGAATGGCATCCGTTTTTTTACAATGTCTCGTCGCCACGACGACCATAAAAACCTTCCCGTTTTCTCGGAAATATGGGTTTTAAATAATCTGCAGATGGCCTCGTGTGTTCCTAGGGTTCAAAGCTGGCTAGTTGAAGGCTGTGATCGCTAAGTGATAGTTCTGTTCTGTTTGGCATGTTATATTCAGATACGTGGGGGGGTCTGTGAGTCCACTGTGACTTGATATAAGTTCGTATTTCACATTTCAAATTCAGGATTCACGCAAATTTTATGCTGCTTTTGTCTTGCCGTGTGACCAGTGAGTCCACTTTTTGGTGCAGGGGGCAAAATGTTGTCAGCGTGCTGTGGCCTGAAGCTGATCTTATAGTGTGAGCTTCAAGAGTTCCCCAACAATCTCCCTCATCAGCAATTAGCAGAAATCAGCACAGGAGAATGGATGGTTTTTAGTATATTCTCGTATATCCGCTCGTATCTTCATAAGCTTCATACAGCCCACTTAGCGGACAAGAGGTCTCGCTGCATCGATATTCCCGTCGCTGGACCGCCCTTAGCTGGTTGCTAACCTTTCTAATATATACTATATGTGGGCTTTCTTTGGATATATATATTTTTAAGGTGACTTGTTAAAAGGCCTGGAAGTCCTCCGCAACGCGGTGCTGTGGTGTGACATGCGTTTCATGTCATTCATCATTTATTTATTTTTAAAGATAAGCAAGATATGAGTTTTGACACAAGAAACGTGGCT
>CM051022.1:8308470-8310970 GCA_027704905.1 Muraenolepis orangiensis | reverse complement strand
AGAGAGAGAGAGAGAGAGAGAGAGAGAGAGAGAGAGAGAGAGAGAGAGAGAGAGAGAGAGAGAGAGAGAGAGAGAGAGAGAGAGAGAGAGAGAGAGAGTGTGTATTCAGAGATAATAAGTCTGTTCTTGACTCTTGATTGTGTAAGTAGTGGTGTCTGTGTGTTTGTTGGTGTCTGTGTGGCGTTGTGTGGTGTATATATATATATATATATATATATATACATACATATATACATATATATATACTGTATATATAGAAAGACAGATAGAAAGAAAGAGAGAAAGAGAGGTAGCAATATTTGCAGATCCAGTGTATTTCCTCATCATGGGTCATATTTGTACGTGGCATTCTTGAGACAATGAGACAGCCTACAGGGAGGAGAACAGCCTCGCCCTCAACGTCAAGAAGACCAAGGAGCTGATCGTGGACTACAGGAAGCAGAGAGGAGAGCACGCCCCTATCTCCATCTACAGTGTTGCAGTAGAGAGGGTCAGCAGCTTCAAGTTCCTTGGTGTGCACATCTCCGAGGACCTCACATGGTCCACGCACACCACACACATAGTGAAAAGGGCCCAACAACGCCTGTATTTCCTCAGGCGTCTGAGGAAATTCAGCATGGGCCCCCGCATCCTGAGAACATTCTACACCGGCACAATCGAGTGTTCTTACAGGGTGTATCACCGCCTGGTACGGGAACTGCACCGCACTCGAACGCAGAGAGCTTCAAAGGGTGGTGCGGATGGCCCAGTATATCATTGGAGGTGAGCTCCCCTCCCTCCTGGATATATACAATCAGCGGTGTGTGGCCAAGGCCAAACGCATCATAAAAGTCAATGCCCACCCCAGCCACGAACTGTATTCACTTTCACTGTCAGGCAGGCGATACCGCAGTATCAAGTGCCGTACAAATAGACTTAGAGACAGCTTCCACAGTCAGGCCATCAGGCTGCTGAACAAGGGT
This sequence comes from Muraenolepis orangiensis, assembly GCA_027704905.1. Lineage (NCBI taxonomy): Eukaryota > Metazoa > Chordata > Actinopteri > Gadiformes > Muraenolepididae > Muraenolepis > Muraenolepis orangiensis. Next base: position 8,310,008 of record CM051022.1, on the reverse strand, counting down.
GTATAGCATATAACAATGTATATTTAATTACATTGATTTATATATATATATATAGCTCTTTTTCTGACATATTGCATTTTATATATTGCATTTTTATATATTTAACTTATGCAGTTTTGTACTTTTTTACTTTTTTTTATGGAATGAGGAAATGAGGGAGTGAGAATAGCAGGGGAAAGGTTGAGACACATCTATCCTCCCCTTGGATGTGGTCCACATACTGTATTGTGCTGTACTGTGCAAACACAAGAAGTCACAATATTTACGTACCCAGTTTCTAGACGTATCTGGCAAAACTTCAGATTTGTCATTAAGCCGTGAGAACAGATTTATAGGAATTATAAGTGTTCCAGTCCCAATCTTCCTCCTCCTTCACCTCCTCCTCCTCCTCTTCCTCCTCCTCCTCCTCCTCCTCCTCCTCCTCCTCCTCCTCCATCATCTCAATGTTAGCTTTCCCATCAGCGGGATTGACAGGAAATTATGTAATGAAATGCATTTGCCTTCTTTTACCTTGCAGGTAACCAAACAGAGTTATTTGGTTAGGTACACCTGCCAATTAACTGTCAGTACAATGGGGTTTATTAATGCACAGGCCCCCCCTCGCCTCGGGTTAGGATGAGAGTCAACAATTAGGTGAGTCACAACCCCTTGCTTAATGGAAAATTACAAGCGTTGGCGAAAAATCGTTGGAAAAATCGACCTGCCCGGGTCACTGACCGTAAATCTGTCGTAACTAAACTCAAACGGCTACGCGGTTAAAGAAAACACCGGAATGACTGATGATTGAAGAACCGACCGACACCACCGACCGTCGCCTTATCGAATTGTTTCCCAAAAATATTACCGGCCATTCTTTCTTGGTTGCTACAGAAGCTTAAACCAAAGTTGGTTCAGTGGCTGTTTTGGGGTGAGGTGTTTGGGGGGTTGGGGTCAGCTGTTTTTGTTTTGTTTGTGAATTCCTAACTTGACGTACAAAAATAAACTCCCATGAAACACTGCGGTCCCTCTAGCGAGCAACTGTCATCACACCGGCTGGGAATGCTTAAATACTTGTTGAGTAACTCAAACAGAACCTAGCTGGTTTAGCGCCTCATTTGTCCTTTGCCCCGAACGCGTGGCGCAAGATTGATCCCACATCAGCTTGTTCACAAGGCAATATCACACACACACACACACACACACACACACACACACACACACACACACACACACACACACACACACACACACACACACACACAGACACACACACACACACACTAGCAGTATTAGGCCTACCACACAAACGCTGCCTTAGAAATTAAGTAAGACTTGTACAATAATGGTACATCAATTAACCATTAATTAACATTAGATAATGCATTATTATATAGCATAAGCATATGGGGTTAGGGTTTGTGGGTTAATTAATCTTCCCTTATTGTAAAGTGATATGGAAACATAACTAGTGCCAAATGTATGGATGTATGTACACAACTTTTGGACTTCCTTCAGCTCTAGCTAGCTAGCCAAGCCATTGAATCTTATCGGCTGCCCAT
>CM051022.1:8293470-8300970 GCA_027704905.1 Muraenolepis orangiensis | reverse complement strand
TACAGAATCATATTCAGCCACATGTATTGAAATTGAAAGAGAGAGCAACCAGGAAATATGTAAACATCTTATACAAACAAAGGTTAATTGATTAGTTAAGGTTACAAGGTTGGTTAATTTTGAACCAAGAAATAAATATTCTGCCCCCCCCCCTCTCAATATTATGTAGTCACTGACAGAAGTTTGGTTGATTTGTGAATGATTCAATAGGGCATCGGCATTACTCCACAAAACAGAGCGTTAAAACCTCTTATTATCCAATACGGTTATTATGTAAGTACAAATTAAAGCGGCATTACTTTTTTAAACATTCATAAATAAACACAACCTTTGTTTATCCATGATCAACTCACCGTTTAACAGCGGCAGGTTTCGGCTTTCCTCAAAAACAATGTGTAACCCCTATCCAATTCTATAAAAACACCTTTCCCCCCCCCCGAATTAATTTAGGTCTGAAATGTCTTCGTATTGGGCTGTTGGATAGAAGCTCCGGGCGAGTGCGTCAACCTGAACCTATAAATACAGTACATATACTGTATACTGTAGTTGCTGTATTGTAATACCGATCTTTTGGGCTGATTGTCATTTGGGCCTATGTTGTCACGCCACTACTGTTTACAGTACACACTGTATTTTGCATGCTTACGGTGATTTGAATTCACCATCGACTGTGAGTCACTGCCAAGTTCTTTCGGAGTCAATTTCCTATGATCGCGACGACATATATTGAATCTTATATATATATTTCAGATTAATTGTACAATTATGGAGGAACATACTAAACAAACACATTTAATTCATAGTTTAACTTTTTAAGTTTTTATTTATATTTAAAGCACTATTTAGATATTGCTTTCTTAAAAAGGCAATACACTCGCCCTTTTCAACCGGTTGTTTTAATTAAACATAAACCGGTAGCTATCCTGGTAAACCTGACAAAAAGGGTTTCCATTTTTACAAGAAATTGGCCGTCAAAAGTCAATTGACCCCAAATATTCAGCATTTTGAACGTGTGGTGAAATAGTTTTTTATGAAAGCCAGGACATTACAATTCAGCAGAAAGTGGCACCTCAAGCCAAAACTCAGTCCCCATCCTCAAATTGCCACGTTCAAAGTTTGCTTACTTTGAACAGTGTTTGTCAAGATTTCCACTCTGCTTTCGATTCGGTTTTCCATCCCGCATCCATCTTAGAAGACTAACACATGACGCTCCTGTAGCGTCGTGACCTCTGGCGTTTATTTATCCTGCGCATACAGTGCATCCTGTCATGACTCATCGAACACCACCGCCACATCCCCTTCATGGCCTGCTCTCAGATTGTCACCCCAGGCTGAGGTGAAAGCCCCAAATAGTTGACTAATTTAGTTTATTTGGTGGGTGCTTTGATCTGACATGACTGAGGGGAGAGCAATCAAAGAAACAACAGAAAGAAGAGACTAGGATATGATATATGACCTGACCTAATGTATGATACATGATAAGATATCGCATGATATGACATGAGATATCGCTCTCTCTCTCTCTCTCTCTCTCTCTCTCTCTCTCTCTCTCTCTCTCTCTCTCTCTCTCTCTCTCTCTCTCTCTCTCTCTCTCTCTCTCTCTCTCTCTCTCTCTCTCTCTCTCTCTCTCTGTCATTTCTATCTCATCAATGGCTGGGCGATATGGAGGCATTTATTAGCACAACAATTGTGTTTAACTTGACCCACTGTTCATGTGTTCAATGTTCATGTGTGTACAAATTACAATTGTATAAGCATGCAAACTGGACTGTGTGTTAGTGTTAGTGTGTGTAACTGTGTGTCAGTGTGTGTGTTAGTGTGTGTGTTATTGTGATATATGTTAGTGTGTGTTAGTGTGTGTTAGTGTGATATGTGTTAGTGTGTGTTAGTGCAATATGTGTTAGTGTGTGTTTGTGTGATACCTGTTAGCGTGTGTTTGTGTGATACCTGTTAGCATGTATTAGTGTGATACATGTTAGTGTGTGTTAGTGTGATACGTGTTAGCATGTGTTAGTGTGATACGTGTAAGTGTGTGCTAGCGCGATACGTGCTAGTGTGTGTTCGTCCACATTTGTGTGTGCATTGCACGTGTCTGCGGTGTCTGTGTGTCTGTGTGTCTGTGTGTCTGTGTATCTGTGTGTCTGGGGTGTCTGTGTGTCTGTGTGTCTGTGTGTCTGTGTGTCTGTGTGTCTGCGGTGTCTGTGTGTCTGTGTGTCTGTGTTTCTGTGTGTCTGCGGTTTCTGCTCTGTCTGTGTCTTTGCACGCAAACAACGTGTGTTCTCCTATCCTCCACGCACCCAAAGAACGCGCGACGTTCACACGTACGTACGGCGCATGTGTCCGTCACGTTTTCACGGCGACATCTGTCTTCTCGGATATCAAAGTGTCGCACACAACACGACTACCCCCCCCCCCGCCACCACCCCATTGGTGACACGGAGAGACACCGGCCGGCTTTGATTATGGCTCAGGTGCACAGACGGCAACACATGCTAACCGGTGCTCCAGTTCCATCCCCCACTGGGATCTTCCCCCTCCCTGTAACCCTTTGGATACATAGGCGTCCACCACCCGATGGCATGTAACCTATAGTATGTGCTATTATGCCTGTCCGTGGCTGAGGCAGCCATACCTGCTGATATGTGACACTATAATCCTCTTCATCATGGTACACAAAGAATATAGCGTGATAACATGAAAAAGGGGGACCATCTAAAACAGTGTTCACAATTGCCGCAAAAACACGATGCAAAAATAAATCAATAAAATGTATAATAACGTTCTATAACCAAAAAATTTGAATAATCACAATAATGACATTTGGTCGCAGTTTCAGACAAATAAAGTCAGCTTCTAGCTTGATAAGACACACAAACAACGGAAAGAGGAGAGTAAAAGTCGGAAAGGATGACGAGGGTAGCATTTGTTGTTGTCATGTAAGGAGTGAACGATTCATTCATTCATTCTAATGCTGTTTATGAAACCAATGAAGAACACGCCTGTGGGGGCTACTAGACAGGCGACGCCGCTATAGAACACACGCCTTTCCCAGGTCATATGTGGACGGAGAGACGCATATATAATGGAAGACAGAGATGGAAGACAGACAGACAGACAGACAGACAGACAGACAGACAGACAGACGACCAACTCTGCTGTTAATGTTAAATGTAAAATGTTAAAGAGAGACAGTAGCCGGGTTTCCATCAGCGCAGCGGTATCGCGTTCAAAAATGTCGATGGAAATGGACGGGAATGGACGCTCGCTTGAGGTGTTTTTTGACTTATTCGAATCGAGTTCATTCACAAAAGCAGAGATGGAAACATCTTTGCCGAATCAATTCTGCTGTTGTAGCGAACTTTGACACTCACGTGACTTACGCTGCCGGCTTCTTCTAAAGCGTTCCTCTGACCCGAAAACGCGGCTTATGTCACCGCCCGATATCCGTCATCACTGACGTAGTTTGTGTCGCTCCAACTAGTTGATGGAAACACAACTAATTAGCATTTCCTTTTGTTTGTTTTGTGCGAAGTTCGCTTAAAATTAGCTTCGACTGTTAGATGGAAACCCAGCTAGTATGGTTGGGGGGGAGACAAACAAAAAAAGAGAGAGGTGGATAGACGAAGAGAGAGAGACAGACAGACAGACAGACAGACACTGTCAGACAAACAGATAGAGAGAAAACAATCATATGACTGAGAAGGGGGAAGCAGGGCCTCACCTTTAAACACACACGTGTGTGTGTGTGTGTGTGTGTGTCTAAATGTTTACTTTGTGTATGCGTGTGATTCAGTACTTAACGTGTGCTCTTGTCTATGTGTACCAGTGGTGGTAGGGTGTCCTCTGCTACCTAGTTAATCGTACTATTATCCAGTGTACACTCACACGAGTATGTGTGTGCGTTAATTCATCAGGTCAGTAAACTATAAGGCCATTTCGATATTTGTTGGGCCTCCCCCGCACATGTAAATACTACAATGAAATTCAGCCTTCTGTAAAAATCCCCCTGCGTAAAGGCCCAGATGGTAAAGACCTGATGGCAGGTTCTTGATGTGGCCTTGGCTGACCACCGAGGTCCCACCTGGTCTCCACCTGAGTCCACCTGGTTAGCACCTGGTGAACACCTGTCCTTGTTAACACCTGGACTCCACCTGAGTCCACCTGGTTAGCACCTGGTGAACACCTGTCCTTGTTAACACCTGGACTCCAACTGAGTCCACCTGGTTAGCACCTGGTTAGCACCTGGTGAACACCTGTCCTCGTTCACACCTGGACTCCACCTGAATCCACCTGGTTAGCACCTGGTGAGCAATTGGTGAACACCTGTCCTCGTTAACGCCTGGACTTTACCTGGACTCCACCTCGTTAGCACCTGATGAACACCTGTCCTTGTTAACGCCTGTCCTCTACCCAAGGTCCCACCTCGTTAGCAACTGGTAATAGCCTGTCCTCGTTAACAGCTGGACTCCCCCTGAGTCCACCTGGATAGCAACTGGTGAACACCTGTCCTCGTTAACACCTGAACTCTACCTGTATCCACCTCGTTAGCACCTGGTGAACACCTGTCCTGGTTAACGCCTGGACTCCACCTGGACTCTACCTCGTTAGCACCTGGTGAACAGCTGTCCTGGTTAACACCTGTCCTTGTTAACACCTGGACTTCACCTGGACTCCACCTCCTTAGCACCTGGATTACACCTGTCCTCCTTAACACCTGGACTCCACCTGGACTCCATCTGGACTCCATCTGGACTCCACCTCCTTAGCACCTGGATTACACCTGTCCTCCTTAACACCTGGACTCCACCTGTACTCCATCTGGACTCCATCTGGACTCCACCTCCTTAGCACCTGGATTACACCTGTCCAGGTTAACACCTGTCCTCCTTAACACCTGGACTCCACCTGAGTCCAACTCGTTAGCACCTGGATAACACCTGTCCTGGTTAACACCTGTTTTCGTCCACACCTGTCCTCATCAACACCTAAGATCCTCCAGAAATAGTAGCCGTTTGTGATGGGAAGATAATGGCAATTGGTAACCCGCACGCGCAACTTTACATTTCGTCACAAAACGCATTATGAAAATGTGAATCTCTATCAACAAAGACACTATCAACACATTAAGGTCACCAACGTGGTAGTCTGGGGGCAGGTCTTCCAGCAGCCTCTTCTCCAAGCCTCTTCCAAACACCTCCACCTCCAACACACACCAACGCATCGGGTTAAACGAGGGTTAAAGGGAGAAGAATTTGCCCCCTCGGGACGTTGTAAAGGTATCAAAGAAAGTGTGTAATCGGAGAAGAGAGGATGGGATGGGTCCCCCCCCCCCTCCCCCAAAAAAATAAAAAAAGGAGGGAATTTTTTTCTTCTGTTGCTTCTTGTCTCTCATAATGATCCAGTGAATAGACTTGTAGACCGGGGGAACACATCGGGTCTATCTCCATGCTATCTCCCTCGGGCTTCCAGACCAGAAACTAAGGCTTGTCTTTGCACTCGCACATACACACACACGAACACACACACGCACACACGCACACACACACACACACACACACACACACACACACACACACACACACACACACACACACACACACTCTCACGCACTCTCACGCACTCTCACACACACATTAACTCACACACACATGCATATGCACACACACATGCACATGCATACACACACACACACACGCAGACACTCTCACGCACACATATCAACACACACACACTCACACATGCACTCTCACACATATCAACACACACACACAAACACACAGAGGAAACTCTCACAGTGGAAGCAAAACCACACACAAACACAGACAGACACACACACACACAGTACGAGCAAACACGCACACACACACACACACACAAGCTAAAAATACACACACACACAAAGTATGAGCAAACCAACACACAAGCTTAAAATACACACACACACACAAAGTACCAAAAAACACACAAACACAGGCTAAAAATACACACACACACACACACACACAGGAAGCAACACAAGCACACAGACACACCTGCCTGCCTGCTGGCCACAGCAGAGGACACACTCTACTAGCTTGCACCTCGACAACACTCAAGAGGACCTCAAGTACCTGGTCAATAGCTTCCTGTCAGACACAGTAGGAGGTGAAGGGGATCACGTGTGTGTGCGTGTGTTTGTGTGTGTGTGTTGTAACGAACCAATCTATTCCGGTTATATGTTGCTTTTTAAAGAAGCCATTAGGTCTCTCATAACCAACTGTTGTGGCAGTGCACCATGCACTATAGTGGTGTTTCCAATGGGGTTACTATGCCTGTTGACATGGTTGGTTACTATGCTTACGGACGATTACAGCCACCTTATCGAGCGCGTCCTTCTTTAGAAGTCAAGGGCCCGGCGGTCGTGACGTAGACCGACGGTACAGAAAAGGGTCGTCCCTCTCCCGCCTTCCTCCCCGTGTCCTAAATCCCTGTTTCGCTGCGTCAAATCCGCCACTGCAACAGCTGTTCCAGCGGTCGGGCACACACACACACACACACACACACACACACACACACACACACACACACACACACACACACACACGTAATGCGTAACACGCACGCACGCAGACGCACACGTAATACGTAAGGTTACGAGAGACAGTCGAATAGTTCACACACTGAGGACACACACAGGAACAGTTGAAGGCGCACCGCGAGAACTGTCTGCGCGCACAGGACATCTGGCATGCGCGGCGAAAACACACACACACACGCAACATTTCCATACGTGTTTGCATTGCATATGTGTTGGTTTTGTCTGTCTGTTTGTTTGTTCATGAAACCTTGTTTTATTCTAGACAGGCCGTACTACATTATTATACAAAACGCGCACGCCCGAAAAGAGGGTTGGGGGGGGGGGGGGGAGTGCGCGTAAAAGTATCCCAATGCATGTCAAGGCCTATGTTTGTATTGTGGCGTTAACCTTATATGGCATATCAAATCCCACCCCCCCCCCCAACCGATTATCACTAAATAACGACCCCACACACACACACGAGAGAGTTGATCTGCGTTGGGACTTTATGAAAAAATAAATAGGGACCAGCCCTGCCCCTTTAGTCTACCTGTGCAGGTGAAGGAGAGAGAAAAGGAGCAAGGTATGAATTTGCCCATACTGGTTTCTCTCCCTTCGCCCTCGGGTGCGTTTCACATTCCTATTCCATAGTTTGGATGGGGTGGGGGTGGGGGGTGTGGGGGGGGGGGGGTGGGTGAGCTCCCAATGTACCGAGAGAACAAACATCATGATCAATTATTCACATTCACAAGAGACATACAGTAATCTCCCTCTCTCTCTCTCTCTCTCTCTCTCTCTCTCTCTCTCTCTCTCTCTCTCTCTCTCTCTCTCTCTCTCTCTCTCTCTCTCTCTCTCTCTCTCTCTCTCTCTCTCTCTCTCTCTCTCTCTCTCTCTCTACAGAACACAGCTGTGTGTGTGTGTGCGTGCGTGCGCGTGCGTGTGCG
>CM051022.1:8278470-8288470 GCA_027704905.1 Muraenolepis orangiensis | reverse complement strand
GGGTTAATGAACTTGGATATGGGAAACGGACCTATGAACCTCGGCACTAGCTTAACAGAGGTTACCTTGAGCGGGATGTGCCTGGTGGATAACATCACCTTCTGACCTGCCTTGTAGCATGAAGCAGCTGTGCGGCGATGTTCAGCCTGCACCTTGTAACGCAGAGATGACTGCCGTAGCACTCTCCTGGCTCTGGTGCAGGTCCTCCGACAGCGCTGAATGAAACGCTGGGCTGAGGGTACTGCCACTTCTTCCTCTTGGGACGGGAAGAGGGGAGGTTGGTAGCCCAGACAGCATTGGAACGGTGACAGTCCTGTAGCAGAGGAGGGCAGGGAATTGTGGGCGTATTCCACCTATGGCAACATCCTGGACCAGGCGGTGGCGTTAGCCGACGACATGCAGCGCCCTCAGATCCTGTATCTGGGTGTTCAGAGAGGCGAGGGTCTCAGCAATGGCGTTGAGACTGTGGTGCACCACCCCAATGTCCTGTTGGTGAGCTCTGAGCATAACGTGCTGTTGATCAATTGCAGCTTGCATCCCGTCCCGATCCGCTGGGTGTAGGTGGGACCCAAATGCAGAGTGACAGAAGCCAGGTAGAACAGGTGTTTAATGATCAGCGCACACGTCGATTTACGCTACCAAAAAGAAAAGGTACAGACAGGGCAAAATCCAAAAACGCGGTCAAGACAAGCAGAGGTCGGTAACAGGTTGTCGAGGGTTGAGGCAGAGGTACCAAAACAAGGTCGTTATCCAGGCAATGGTCAAACACAGAGAATCAAAAACCAGGATACGATACGTGACTTGATACAGGCGTGAGGCATCCGAGAATCAGAGTGATAATCCGGCAGTGAGTAACAAACGAGACATGGCTTCAATCCAGCTTAGTAAACGAGGTGTGATTGAGGTGAACAGGTGAGTCCAGTATGACACGGCCCACGGGGAAAACGTGCAGTGGCATTGGGAGCGGAGTCCGGTGACATCGAGGATCCAGGAAGCCACCGGAAAACCAGGACTAGGAGCGGGAAGAGCTGGGTTGGACCGTGACATTCAGAACACAAATCATTCATAGCGATAACATTTCGCGGTACAGTGTACACTGTCCCTTATACCAATGGGACAAATAAACCGCATCTAAACTCTGAATCTAAATCTGAGAAGAAGGAGGGAGAACAAAGTATTGAAAACCACATCACACAAACCACTGTAAACATCAACCAGTCACTATATCTTTAATTTCCCGCTTATTACAAATCAACATACACGTACCAAACCAATCATTTACAGACGTATGCCTTTAAAAAAATTTAAAAACGTCACACTGTGTTTTGCCACCTTGAGCTCCGGCCCACTCATTCGTTCGTCTCATTCGTCAAACGTTGTTTATTTTTCCTCACTTTTTCACTTCTTACCTTCTTCTTCTTCTTCTTCTTCTTCTTCTTCTTCTTCTTCTTCTTCTTCTTCTTCTCCTTCTTTCTTTTGTACGTTCTGTTCTCAACAGCCACCCCCCCCCCCCCCCCCCCCCCCATAGAATCACTCCAGACCGCGGCCATGAGTCACACCTCGGCTGTATTGCGTGTGTTTACGTCCTCCCGTCCGCAGCGCTGAGGTCATGTGACGCAACGCGGCGGGGGGGGGGGGGGTTGTTTAGGGTTCGGATTTTAAAGTCGCAGTACAGTTGTGTAGAGTGTGTGTGTTACACGTTGAAGCGTCGGGGGACCCGCTCTGTCTTACCTGGGTCTGTTTGTTTGTTTGTGTGTTTGTGTGTTTATGTGTGTGTGTGTGCTTGTGTGTGTGTGTTTGTTTGTTTGTGTGTGTATTGCATTTTTTCTTTTATCTCTGCCCCACAGTAGTCACTGCAGGTCGCTCTGATAAGGACCACGACAGATGCACATTAAAAATGCTATACTATATACTATAAAATACTATAATCCTTTCTCACAAATGTGTGCTCATGTGTGTGTGTGTGTGTGTGTGTGTGTGTGTGTGTGTGTGTGTGTGTGTGTGTGTGTGTGTGTGTGTGTGTGTGTGTGTGTGTGTGTGTGTGTGTGTGTGTGTGTGTGTGTGTGTGTGTGTGTGTGTGTGTGTGTGTGTGTATTCCGCTTGTTTCTAAATAAATACGTGACTCTGCATTCAAGTTCAACCCTCGCGGCTGAAGAGTATCAAGGCACACTGAATGTACAAGAACACACACACACACACACCCACACACACACGCACACACACACACACACACGCACACACACACACACACACACACACACACACACACACACACACACACACACACACACACACACACACACACACACACACACACACACACACACAGACACCAGTGGCGGCTGGTGGTCTTTGAAATGGGGAAGCTCAGTTCATAAAATGTGTCAGTTATTACATTTGTTGTTATTCACTGTATTTGTGAATTCTGCCCTCCTTTCTTTTGCTAGGAAATGGTATATTACTCTTTCATACTAACTGGGATTTGTTTCCATAGACTTGACCAGTTTTATCTCCATGGGCAGCAGAGCAAGGTTGCTCAAACAGTTTTCTTTTGGCCCATTGAGTTGCGAGTGTTTGACTTGACTGGTTTTGAGCTGGAAAAGCTCCTCTCTACACCTGCTGAGGTACTGGAGCCCCAATTGTTGCAGCTAAAGACTTCAGCTTGTATAGCTGAGAGAAATTGCTATATCCATAACTCCATGTCTTTAAAAAACACTAAGAAGACACACAACTTCCCCCTGTTGCCTTGAACCTAGCTTCAAATAAACAACGTTTACAAAACTGAAACGAAAGCAAGTAACAAACTCTAGAAGAAATCTATATTTACAATTGTATTTACGGATGTACAAATAGAAACAGTATTTCGCTGGCAAATAACACAGAATGAGCAGACACAGACACACACACAGACACACACACAGACACACACACACACATCCACACACACTTGACACCCGCCTCATTCACACAGGATCCACAGACATGGACAAGCTGATCCACATTAAGCAGGCTTAGCGTTGTGTCGTTCAGTGCGGGTTTCGTCGCGGTTCCGCGGAGAAGCGCAAACAAGGTCTGGATGTTTGTACAGCGATCGCAAATCATCCGCATCCTGATCCCCAAACACTAAGTGTCAACACAGTCGTCCCCCGTCCCCCCCTCCTTGAAAACAACCAACAGAGGCTTATTAGAGATTAACACTTGGCAGCAATGCCTGTGTGTGTGTGTGTTTGTGCGTGCACATGTGTGTGAGTGTGTGTGTTTTGTGTGCGTGCACACGCACATGGCTGTTTCCTGGAAATCAAACGTTGACATTTTAAAATGTAAGCTTGCGTGGAGTGATTGTACGGCGGGCACAGCCGTACAATCATACAACCAGATATATGGACGCCGAGGCCACTCTCTCTCTCTTTCACTGGCTCTCTCTCTCTCGCTCTCTCTCTCGCTCTCTCTCTCTACTTGATTACACAGGCGCATGCAGACAAAACACTGACACACTCAAAAAACAAACAGGAGACTGGAGGCAACAAAATCGGCAGTGGAGGAGATGCAAATAGAATAGTTCTAAAGTTGTAGAGAATGACCCCCGAGTGAGAAAGAGAGATAGACAGAGAGAGGGAGAGACAGAGAGAGAGACAAAGACAGAGAGAGGAGAGACGGAGAGACGGAGAGAGACAGGAGAGATAGAGAGAGACGGAGAAAGACAGGAGACACAGGAGAGACAGGAGAGACGGAGAGAGACAGGAGAGCCGAAGAGAGACAGGAGAGCCGAAGAGAGACAGGAGAGACTGAGACACGGAGAGAGACAGGAGAGAGGGAGAGAGACTGAGAGGAGAGACGGGGGAGACAGAGAGAGATGGAGAGAGACAGAAGAGCCACAGAGAGACAGGAGAGACGGAGAGAGACAGGAGAGATACAGAGAGACAGGAGAGACAGAGAGAGACGGAGAGAGACAGAGAGAGACAGCAGAGACAGAGAGACGGAGAGAGACAGGAGAGAAGGAGAGAGACAGAGAGACGGAGAGAGACAGGAGAGAAGGAGAGAGACAGGAGAGAAGGAGAGAGACAGAGAGAGACAGGAGAGACGGAGAGAGACAGAGAGACGGAGAGAGACAGAGAGACGGAGAGAGACAGAGAGACGGAGAGAGACAGAGAGACGGAGAGAGACAGAGAGACGGAGAGAGACAGGAGAGAAGGAGAGAGACAGAGAGAGACAGGAGAGACGGAGAGAGACAGAGAGACGGAGAGAGACAGGAGAGAAGGAGAGAGACAGGAGAGAAGGAGAGAGACAGGAGAGAAGGAGAGAGACAGAGAGAGACAGGAGAGATGGAGAGAGACTGAGAGACAGAGAGACAGAAGAATCGGAGAGAGAGAGAAAGAGACGTGAGAGAGAGAGGAAGAAAGTGTGGAAATGGAGTGCAGGATGATGGAGCGGAACAAACAGCAAGCACACACACACACACACACACACACACACACACGCACACACACACACATACAAGCACACACACACATGCACTGAATTGGTACGGTACACAATGTTCACACTAAACTTGGCTTGGCACTAAACTTGTGGGTCAAGTGTTTGAGTATTGGGCTGAACAAAGTACTACATTATGCTCTTACTAAAAGGCTCAACACAAATAACGCTTGAAATTAATTTCCTTTGCATCAACCAAGGAGGAAAGCTGAGCAAAGAGCAATCCTGATGAAGATAATGATGCATCATGATGAAGATGATCAGAGCAGAACGCTGCAATATTTATAACGCTTACTTAGGAGAGAGAGAGCGAGAGAGAGAGAGAGAGGAGAGAGAGAGAGAGAGAGAGAGAGAGAGAGAGAGAGAGAGAGAGAGAGAGAGAGAGAGAGAGAGAGAGAGAGAGAGAGAGAGTGGGGGGAGATGAGATAGAAAGTGGAGAGAGAGAGAGTGTAGAGAGGAGAGAGTGTGGAGAGAGACGAGAGAGATAGATAGAGAGAGGGGGGGAGAATGAGGAGAGGGGGGGAGAGGTGAAAAAAGGGGGGGGAGATGTAAGGAGAGAGGAGAGAGAGGGGGAGAAAAGAGAGAGAGAGGAGAGTGTGGAGAGAGGAAAGAGAGAGAAAGAGGGACAGAACAATGGATGGACGAGGGAGTACAAGACAGGGAAATTGTGATAGAACAAAATGGTTGTCACTTACTGTGAAAACACATTTCTCTAAAGCTCTCCTTCACTCACTCAGGCTTCCCACTCCTCTTATCCCCTTCTCTTTACAGGTGGGCATGGGACCATGGCAGGGACAGTTTGGGTTGCTGGTGGACAAGTTGGTACTCAGGTGTCAGGAGCAGTCCGGGTTAGGGTGTCTTGTTCAAGGTAGTATTTGCAAGGTGGAGCCGGGGGATTGAACTAGCAACCTCCCGGTTGTGAGGCGACCGCTCTACCTCCTTAGCTACACTGCCGCTACGTGACGTGTGCAGTGGATGTTTTCAGAAACGGCCGCCAGTTTCAGGAAGAATCTTTGCAAGACCCTGAAAGTTCTCAACAGGTACAAACATCGTCGGCGAAGAGAAGCCGATTTCAGACCCTATATTTGAGAACCTAATTGTGTGTGTGACCAAAAGTTCTTGACAGATCAACGCAGAACTGTCGCAACAAGACAAGATCTTGGAATTCCTCTGCGTGTGTGTGTGTGTGTGTGGGTGTCCTGTTTAGAGGCACTCTTTCTTTTGGTATTTCAATAGCTGAACCCCTTATCCTGGGGCTGTAAGATGCACAGATACCAGGTGACAAGCCCAGGTGAAGTGAAGCAAAGTAAACTGTGTGTATGTTAACAATACATATATTCCTTTGCTGCAAATATGACTCTCTCTCCACCTCTTTCCTCTGTGTCCTTTTAAACTTTTCTCTCCCTAAGCAAACTTAAGTCACACTCAGACATACACACACACACACACACACACACACACACACACACACGTGCATATATTTTGAGATGAAAGGAAGGGGTCAGTCGGAGAGGTCAATGACCTTGCGCGTCGCCTCCTGTGATGTCATCATCATCAAAGGCATTGTGTCTGCAAGCCAACGCGAGATGACTGCATTTATACGACTTGGTCTCGGTGTCAAGTATTCTAAGTAGAGGACACTGTTTCTTGTTGTTTGTTGTTTTCTTCCATCAGCAGGCAACAGCAACATGGGGCGGGGGAAGAGATTATTTGCATGTAAGCCCAGCCAGTTTGGCCTGGTTCTCTCATTGACAGCTCCAGTCAGTCATGCGCTGTGGAGGGAGGGAGGAAGGGAGGGGGGGAAGGAAAGAGAGAGAGAGCGAGCGAGAGCGAGAGCGAGAGAGAGAGAAATGTCTAGAGAGCCGAGTGGTGAGTGGTGTGGAGATGCTGGCTTTTTTGCTGGCTTTTTTTATATAGCGCTTTATCCAAAGCGCTTACAAGTCATGTCCTCACATACCCATTCATACACGACGGCGGAGTCAGCCATGCAAGGAGACAGTCAGCACGTGGGAGCAGTTAGGGTTAGGGTGTCTTGCTCAAGGACACCTCAACAGTTTTTTTGCTAGGAGGAGCCGGGGATCGAACCAGCGTCCTTTCGGTTGTGAGGCGACCGCTCTACTCCTGAGCTATACTGCGCCCATAGATGGAATGTAAGATAATTGAGGACGCGGAGGACCAGCCAGGGAGAAAGTTGGAGAAAGAGGAGATGAAACAAAAGGAGCGTGTCAGCACACATTGGGAGGAGTAGACACATAGAAATAGAAGGAGAGAGTGAGGGAGTAAGACAGATGAGCAGATGTGTGTGGCTTCTTTTGATAATCAAGCTGTTTTGATGCCCTTCTATATATTATTTACATTCAAAGTACATGTCTTAATCATTAGTACAGAATTGAAATGTGCACGCACGCACACACGCACGCACGCACACGCACACACACGCACACACGCACACACACACACACACACACACACACACACACACACACACACACACACACACACACACACACACTTTTCCGATTGGAATGACTGACGAGGGTGAGATGTTTATATGGTGACACTTCCCGATGTGTCACCACATTCCGATTACGATTGCTAATTCTCTAATGTCATGTGTGTCAGGACAGCTTACACATTTTTGCAGAAGTTGTTGTCTCCAAAACATTGCATCACCTTGAACATAAGGTTTATGCACATATATAAATATATTTAATTTCACATATATATATACACAGTATATATATATATATGAAGTATCAATTGCATTTTACATTGAGATGGTAAGGGTTCAACTCAATTTGCATATCTCCTTTTAACAGTCTGGTTCTATTGTGAGTTAACCTAGGAAGAAACACACACACACCAACCCGTCCCCATGTACACAATTAATGCACAATGTACACCAATCTGTTCCATAGATCTCGTGAGTCGTATATTTCCGACTTGAAACTTACGACTTACGACCTCAATGCGTCCAAGGGGAAGATGATGCCAAACCTAAACATGGCTGACCGTGAAAAGGTGGTGTTTCTCTGGCTCGCGATTAGCCAATTTACATGATTCACGTGCATAACTGGTTTCACTTGTATGTTTAATCGAACAAAGGAATATATACTTCACGTTGCATTTTACTTGACTTTTTTGACACTATCTTTGTAATAGGCCTATTGTCATGTGAAGAACAGCGGTCATTCCCACTAGCGGCCCAGGTTATACATTATGTAGTTCTATGGTCAGACCACCTCTTGAACATGTAGGAAGGAACAGCTTTCACAGCACAAATTGCCAACAATTTCTCAACTCTAGCAAGCTTTAATCACTGCCTACTCCCAGAGAAAAGCAAAATTCAAAATAAGAATTTGTCTAGCCTATTTCTCCGAGACAAAACTGAGCTTAATTTAAACTCAGTGCAGCTGTCACTGCACTGAGCTTTGTTTTGTCTGAAATAATCAGCTCTTGGGATCGCAGTTAGTTCCGAAAGAAAACTTATACATTTGGCATAAAGGCTTATACATTTCTCAAACTGTTCTTAGATTGATCTATTATTTTGCTCCTTATTTCTCCTAAGGTTTAAGATACCGGGTCAGACTTCAGTCATCTATAAATAAAGCTTATTTATTTCTGATAAGACAAAATAGAGACGGTTGTAAGCAGCACAATTTGTCCTCTGGGTATAGTCAAGTATAGCTCACTAGTTACACAACAATCTCCTTATGCTGCTTCCTTATGGTGCAGTCGAAAAATATTGTGGTTTTGTTTTGGTTATCGGTTGGTTGAGTGAAGCCGTTGGATCGTTGGATCCGATAAGTTGTGAGAATAACTCGAAACGTTCCAGATAGGAGAGAATTCTGCATATGCGATACATATTGATTGCAGATGCACGATGGTGTGCAAAACCCAATACTGCCATCTACAGACATCTTAGTGGGAATTGAACCCACATCTTTCCATGTATTTTGGAGAGGCCCCCTTCTTGGTGGCCAATTTGAGTGGGGACTCAAACCTGAGTCTACAGAGTGTTAACCAACAGCCTTCCAACCCGTATCACCAAGACACCAAGTAGGACCTTTTTGAAATGTATATTTGACATTACAATTCACATAGAAAATAAATAACGCCATTTACAGAAAACTCAGTGGGAATTGAACCCATGTCTTTCACATGTTTTGGGGAGGCCCCATTCTTGGCGGCTAATTTTAGTGGGGACTTGAACCTGAGTCTACAGAGTGTTAACCAACAGCCATCCCACTGTACCACCGTGACACCTACAACTACAACTACAACATGTTCCAAATGTATATTTGACTTTACAATTCACATGACAGAAAATAAATACTACTATACTAATATCTACAGAAATCTCAGTGGGAATTAAACCCATGCTACAACATGCCAACATGCTACACTGCGCGTGACGCAACAGCTCACTTCACTGCGCCACGAAGATGGAGAACAGCCTGTAATGTAAGGATATATCAAGTCAAGTTCGAACAATGGCACCTTAGTTCTTTAAGTCCACTTGATATAGGGATGGGTGGGTGTGTGTGTGTGTGTGTGTGTGTGTGTGTGTGTGTGTGTGTGTGTGTGTGTGTGTGTGTGTGTGTGTGTGTGTGTGTGTGTGTGTGTGTGTGTGTGTGTGTGTGTGTGTGTGTGTGTGTGTGTGTGTGTGTGTGTGTGTGTGTGTGTGAGAGACACTCCTTCAGAAGGGTGGGAAGGGGAAGTAGGAAGTAGGAAGACACACACATACACTTATATATCCATTCTTTACTGAACTGTGTGTGTGCGTGTATGTGCATGTGCGTGCGTGTATGTGTGTGTACGTGCATGTGCGTGTACGTGCGTTTACGTGAGTGTACGTGCGCGTGTGTTTATGTGTGTGTGTGTGTGAGAGAGAGATAATTCAATGAGGTTACAAGGCTTGATGTCAGAGTTCAGTACTTGGCTCCAAATGTAGAAGCCATAAACGTCAGTTTAAGAATGTTTACTCTGCTGGAACAGGAGGCAGGAGAAGAAAATCTAAAACGAAAACAAACAAAAAATGAAAACAAGAACATATTTCAGACTTAAACACACATAAACACCGAATAGTCTAGTCTTGTTTGTTTCTTTCCTAGCCGAAAGGTACTGTGTTCGATCCCCCGGCGATCCCCTGCAGTCTTCCCTGTATACTGTATATCCTTCCTGCTCCATCATGAAATCGATCTGAATTCAATGTAAGTCACAAGTCATAAAAGTGTCTAAAGTGAATAACTGAATGGTAAAATAGCAATAGGAACAGGTGAGCGCTATTAAGCTATAAAGTAATTATCACAGGTGAAGTTTATTTACTCAAATGACAGTTAATTAATTTCACTTCATTTCATTTGAACTAAAATAGGTGAGATATGTCGATATCAAACCTTTAAGACGACCTTAGAGAACATTATTTCCGTAATAGTATGTATTTTTGATTGAAACTCAACAAATGCGGAGCTAAAACATGTGGAGGAATGTGACGGAACATGACTTTGGTTCGTGGGGATTT
>CM051022.1:8268470-8273470 GCA_027704905.1 Muraenolepis orangiensis | reverse complement strand
CTTTCCCCGCAGAATAGGAGCCTTTTAAAAGCTCAATAACAACAAAAAACGTACCGTTTTGTACCCAGGTTCACAGAGGCTACGAAAACGCCACCACACCCCCCCCCCCCCCCCCCCCCGCCCCCCCCCCCCTAGTTTCCGCAGCGCCACGTATACCGTATTCAAGCCCAGTGTGAAAACGCTATTACTTTTGCCAATTCCGTCGTTCATTTTTGTAATTTTTTAAATGGCAGATATATTGAGTGAGCCCGTGAGGATGGGGCCAAGCCTTGGCTTCTTGTGTTCTTAGTCTCAAAAAATCCATCAGTCGTATCCACATCATACAAAACGTTACGTCTTAGGTAATTTCAGTTAAAACAGCGCCTGGTTTCCATTGATAATGGCAAAATAGCCAGTGTGATTAAATAGTAACCATCGTGAGGCTCACGTTGGACATTGTTTATGTCCGTTATTGACTTCCTGTTTCACTGTTTCAAATTGGCTGGTACATTTACTTACTGTAATTTAAAAAATGTGTTGCTTTTTCTATGTTCCTCCACTTCCACTCTTGGTGAATATCACATTAAATAAAGCAAGAAACATAACACAAACAAACAACTGAACAAATCAACTGCAGGAATAATTGTATATTGTAGAGGACTATTAACATGACATAATTCACCTTATGTGTGTTAACCCTATGTATGGATGTACAGACACTGTGCCTTTAAGAGGAGTGACGTTTCACTCGTGCTTGGTTTTTGTATTCGAGTTAAGTTTTGTTTTGCTTCAGTTCAATAAAAACACACGCAACACGTGTTCCGTTGTGGAATTGTCTCCGCGCATTCTTCGCAATTCCTTCACTGGTGACCCCGAGGTTTCTCTGCTGGATGTATTCAGAGATAGCGTAATGAACATGTCGACCAGCGCGGTGTCTCTCAAGCTGCCGGAGTTCTGGGAATGTTCAGCCTCCACGTGGTTCACCCAGACGGAAGCGCAGTTCGCTTTGCGAGATATCACCGCGGACGAGACAACGTTTTACTACGTGGTGTCGGCCCTCGGGTGCTCAACAGTGGGCAGAGTCTGCTAAGAGACCCCCCGTATAAAGACAAATACACAGCGCTCAAGGCTCATTGGCTTAAAACCTTTGAACTTTCCGACACCGAGCGAGCCGGCCGTCTGTCTCTCTCTCCGTCTGACACATCCAAGGCAGAGCACCAGGCCCACCTCCGGACTCTCTTTGAGTGGCTTAGTCAACATGGCCTAATTGTGAACCCGGCCAAATGCCAATTCGGTCTGACCACCATCGATTTTCTGGGCCATCGTGTCATCGTAAAGGGGGCGGTGCCGCTCCCAACGAAAGTGGACGCAATAACGGCTTTCCCGCGCCCACTCACGGTCAGGTCCCTGCAAGAGTTCCTCGGGATGGTGAACTTTTACCACCGTTTCATCCCCGGTGCTGCTCGATTTATGCAACCTCTATACGAAGCCCTGAAGGGTAAGACCCCCAAGAGCTTGGTGGACTGGTCTTCGGAGAGAAACGGTTCGTTTGTGGACGCAAAAAACAGCCTTGGCTAAGGGGACGATGCTGGCACACCCATCCCCCAAGGCTCCGATTGCCATCACCTCTGATGCATCGGACTATGCCGTCGGCGCGGTATTTCAGCAGTGGGTAGGCGAAGCTTGGCAGCTGCTCGCATTCTTCAGCCACCAGCTGCGCCCTAACGAGCGGAAGTACAGCACGTTAGACAGGGAGCTCCTCGCCCTATACCTCGCTGTTCACCACTTCCGTTCCCTGCTGGAGAGCCGGCAGTTTACGGCGTTTGTGGACCACAAACCTCTGAAATTCGCCATGGCCAAAGTGGCTGAGCCGTGGTCCGCCCGCCAGCAGAGGCATCTCACCTATGTCTCTGAGTTCATCACGGACATTCATTAGTTGGCAAGGCCAATCTTGTCACTGACTGCCTGTCCCGGGCCATCGTGGGGGCCGTCCATTTGGGACTCGACTACTCCCGCATGGCTGTGGACCAGGCCACCGACCCAGAGTTCCAAGCGCTATGGTCGTCTGGTACCGGGCTGCAAGTGGAGGAGGTGGCTTTCGGCGATGCTGGCACGGCGCTCCTGTGTGATGTCTCCACGGGCCAGCCCCGGCCCATCATTCCTGCCGGCTGGCGGCGGCTTGTCTTCGATGCTGTCCATGGCCTTTCCCACCCGGGTAAGAAGGCGTCGCAGAGGTTGGTGGCTGCAAGGTTTCTCTGGCACGGCCTTAAAAAGGACGTGAGAGACTGGGCTGATACTTGTGTGGTATGTCAGTGAGCTAAGGTGCACCACCACGTCAAGGCACCCCTAGAACATTTCCCTGTGCCGGAAAGGAGGTTTGACCACATGCAAGTGGACGTGGTGGGCCCACTACCACCCTCCCAGGGCTTCACTAACCTCCTGACGATGGTTGACAGAACCACACGCTGGCCGGAGGCGGTCCCGCTAGCATCGGCAAAATCCACCGAGGTGGCACGGGTCTTCATTGCGACGTGGGTTGCCCGACCTCTCCTCCGACCAAAGCTCACAGTTCACGTCTAAACTCTGGAACGCGGTCGCTCAGGGCCTGGGGGTGGCGCTCCATCGGACTACTGCTTAGCACCCGCAGGCCAACGGGCTATGGAAACGCTTCCATTGCTCCATGAAAGCTGCGCTTCAAGCCAGCCTCAAGGACAGCGGCTGGTGGACAGGCTCCTGTGGGTCATGCTGGCCTGAGGTCCGCCCCTAAGGAGGACCTCCAGTCCTCGTCGGCAGAGTTGGTTTACGGCCAAACTTACGGCTCCCGGGGGAGTTTGTCCCCAACATCACGGCACCCTGGTCGGCGTCCCTAAAATGGACCAAGCTCCTGGACATCGGCAGGGTTTTCGCACCTGTCCCCACCTCGCAACATGGTCTTCCACGGTCCCACATCCCGGTGAGTCTGGGGTCGGCGGGCTATGTTTTCATCCTTCACGATGCCCACCGCGGGGCCCCTGCAACAGCCCTACGATGGGCCGTTCCGCGTCCTGGAGGCCGGGGATAAACACTTCCTCGTGGACATCGGGGGCAAGTCGGAGCGCATCTCCGTGGACTGCCTCAAGCCACCCCACCTAGACCTGGACCAACCGGTTGAGCTGGCTCAGCCGCCGCCGCGTGGGTGGCCGCCTGCGCCAAATCCGCTGCCTCCGTCGACCCCGGGGGCGCCGGCAGCACCCGCCCGGCCTCCGTTCCACCGCCGGGTCCTTGAGGCTCCTGGGGACACAGCAGACACTGATCCTGTTCATCGGAGCCACATTTACTTGTTATGGTGAATTCTGGGGGGGGGCGTGTGTAGAGGACTATTAACATGACATAATTCACCTTATGTGTGTTAACCCTAAGGGTCGTTGATTGCCTGTGGGGATGTACAGACACTGTGCCTTTAAGAGGAGTGACGTTTCACTCGTGCTTGGTTTTTGTATTCGAGTTAAGTTTGTTTTGTTTCGCTTCAGTTCAATAAAAACACACGCGACACGTGTTCCGTTGTGGAATTGTCTCCGCGCGTTCTTCGCAATTCCTACAATCATCTGCATTACATTGAAATAAATCAATGTCATGTCATGTCAAATATAATATTTTACTTTTAGTTTATGAATTATTTTCTTCCCCTACATTTGCTCTGCAATGTTCATTGTCTTATTTATTTATTTTATGTTTATATCTTTACTTTGGCATCATGTTTCTTTCATTGAAATGTCATGCCGATTAAATGAATGATGGTGTGTGAGAGAGTGAGTATAAAAGTGTATGAGAGAAAGTATGATAGTGTATGAGAGGGAGTCATATTGTGTGAGAGCATGGTAGTGTGAGAGAGAGAATATAATAGTAAGAGAGAGAGAGAAAGTATGATAGTGAGTCAGAGAGTCTGATAGTGTGAGAGAGACAGAATAAAAGTGTGAGAGAGAGCGAGAGAGAGAGAGAGAGAGAGAGAGAGAGAGAGAGAGCGAGAGAGAGAGAGAGAGAGAGAGAGAGAGAGAGAGAGATGGTGAGTGAGTGAGTGAGAGAGAGTCTCATGTATATGGAGAGAAGTTGAAGTATGTAGAGTAAAGTAAATATATGACCTAAACGGCCTCTCGTAGTGTTCTGTGGTCGAAAGGCTCATTAAAACCGCTCTGGGGCCATCCACACAGCCGCCGTTCCACAAAGCCATTCAGAATGCCCACCAGATGTTCAGAAGGTCTGGAGGAGAAAGAATGCCAATCGTTCTATTCAAAGCATTCGTGCCCCAGACGGCATGTGGTTTACGGAAAAAGCTGTCAATCTCCTGCAGCGCTCGGTTGTGTTCGACTTGGTGTTACAGATTCCCGAGCCAACAGGCAATGTGTTCCTGGTTTCTAGCCAATAAAAGGGATGTGTTTCAGATGTCTAGCCAATCGGGAAATGTGTTACAGGTTTCTAGCCAGTAGGGAGGGAGCATGTTACAGATTCCTAGCCAGTAAGGGGATGTATTACAGATTTCCAGCCAATAGGTAATGTGCAACAACAACAAATAACAACAAAAATAATGATCATGATTGATAACTGAACTAAAACAGTAGGAATATGAAGTAGCTCAGAAGAAATACCCCCCGAACAGTGAATTACGGCTGACAGACTAACCCTCATACCTAATCATACAAGCTACAGGGCTATACCGTACAATAGGGAGGAAAAGGGTGTTACCTATACTGAGCCAGGTTGGAATGTACCACTACAATGCTGTTGCGGGGGTGGTCGCTACGTGACTGCAGCAGACAGGAAGGGTGTTCTACCCTCGAGGAGGGAGTGCCCAAAGTTGTTCAAACTGTACCTGACAGATATATTCAATGGCAACTTTATTGATTGTGTGACCTTATGGAAACACCTCACCTCATATACAAGATTCAAGATCCAAGATTCAAAGATTCAAGATTTGTTTAATTAGAACAACGGAATGCTCACTCCCCATTCCCTCCCGCTGTATACATTTTGCACGCTATTCTATA
>CM051022.1:8260970-8263470 GCA_027704905.1 Muraenolepis orangiensis | reverse complement strand
AGTAGTGCAGCAGCATCATGAATACAGTGCAGTACAGTGCAGTAGCTGTAATGAGTCCAGAAAGTCCAGCAAAGTATGAAAGTGTAATGTTAATGACAATGTTATGAAAGTGAAAGTGGCAGCACTCCTAGCAGTTCAGTAGGCACACTGCCTGTGGAAAACTATCCTTAAACCTGCTAGTACTTGTATGCTGCGCAACCGGCGACCATACGGTAGGGTGGAGAAGAGATGATGCCCAGGGTGGTTGCAGTCCTTTATGATGGACATGGCCTTCTTCCGACATCTGGTCCTACAGATCTCCTCAATGCATGGAAGTGCACACTCCTCTCTGCCGTCCTCACGACCCTCTGGATGGCTTTCTTGTCCTGTGCAGTGGTGTTGCCGTACCACACAGTGACGCCACTCGTCAGGACGCTCTCTACGGTGCCACGATAGAAGTTCACTAGCCACCGTTTGCCTATTCCGCTTTTCCTGAGGCACCGCAGAGCATAGAGGCGCTGGTGTGCCTTCTTCAGCATGACCTCCGTGTTGCGGTTCCACGCCAGGTCATCTGAAATCTGTAGCCCAATTAAACGGAAGCAGCTGACGACTTCCACCGGTGTCTCGTCCAGGCTGATGGTGGAGCGGGTGCCCTGGTTGCTCCTGAAGTCCAAGATGAGCTCCATAGTCTTGCTGACATTCAGTGCGAGGCTGTTGTCCTCACACCATCATGTCAGCTGGACTACCTCGTCTCTGTACTCCGTTTCATCGCCCCTCGCTTATCAAGCCGACGACTGTGGTGTCGTCTGCCACCTTTATAATGCGATTATTGCTGTGCGTGGCAGTACAGTCCTGTGTGTACAGCGAGTACAGCCGGGGACTGAGGCAGCAGCCTTGGGGTGCTCCGGTGTTGAGGACCAGAGTGGATGAGATGTTGTTCCCAATCTTCACCACTTGAGGGCTGTCCGTCAGGAAGTCCATAATCCAGTTACAGATGGGGGCGCCCAGACCGACAGTAGGTCCCTCAGTTTCAGGACCAACTTGGAGGGAACGATGGTGTTGAACACCGAGCTGTAGTCAATGAACAGCAGTCTGACGTAGGTGTCCCTCCTGTCTAGGTGCTCCAGGGCCGTGTGTAGTGCCAGGGAAATGGCGTAGTCTACAGACCTGTTTGGACAGCTGTATGCAAACTGGAGTGGGTCTAGGGACTCAGGGATGGAGAAGTTTATAAGACACACACACACGCACACACGCACACACACACACACACCCACACACCCACACACACACACACACACACACACCCACACCCACACACCCACACACACACACACACACACACAGCTTGTTTATTGCATTTACTGTCTGGCCTCCTGTCCTGTTGTCTGCACTTTCCACACTTTCTAAACAGCGGATGTTCCTCACAGAAAGGTTATTTGAATTAAACAGAATTAACACACACACTGAAACACTCACACACTCACACACTCACACTCTCTCTCTCACACACACACACACACACACACATAGGCGCGTGCGAGAGAACCTTGTTCCGCCTGTAGTGGTCTATTTCATTACAGCCCCCGCTGTCTTCCGGTCTCTCCATGAGGGAGCGTCGCAGCCCGTCTCTCCTGCACGGCTGAACACTCCCCCTGCTTTCTCCGACCCTGCAGAAAACACTTACGGCGTATCCGTCTCGATAACTCAATCATATATAATCTATAATCGCGGACACCAATTTCACCTTTCAGCTCGGACGCTTTGGACGCACTGCGGTTCTTGTTTTTTTTTGCCTTCTGGCGTATGTATGATTTACGGCCCGTATGAATGCTAAAAATAACCTTTGTGCGGTTCAACAGACGCAAGGGGTTTCAATACAATTAGCCTGCAAGAACTGAAATCTTCCTCTAATGTGTGTGATAACAAACAGTTAACATTGAATGAAATTGAATCGATTCCAAGGTTGTTTTTATAATACTGTACCCCTAAAAAAAAAATGTAATCCCCCAGAATGCACCTGGTCATTTGTGAATACATTGTCCAAAATGAGTACGTGTAAGATATGTCTCTTAGCATATTGAGCAAACTTTTAAAGAGAGCAGATAACGAAGATAAAAACATTCACATTGTGAAAGTGTGGCCACGTGGAATTGATATTTCATTCTGTTCCCACGATGACCGTGGAAGTATTTGTTATTGGACATTTCATCAGAGACAGAACGTAATGTCTCCCAGCTGGAGGAGAGGAGTTCCATCTGAAGAAGAGGGTGTGAAATGATTGCTGACCTAAACCCAAAAGCAAGCGGCCTCTCATCTCAACTCACACACACTGCCAAACTCGGGGGTCCCAGCCAGGGTCCAGGGAACACACACACACACACACACACACACACACATACATACATAACACATGGACACATGTGTGTGTGTGTGTGTGTCTACCACTGACTTCTGCTGTTCACTACTGCTCACTACGGCCAACTTCTGCTGTTCACTACTGTGTAACCTCATTGACTTCTAC
>CM051022.1:8240970-8255970 GCA_027704905.1 Muraenolepis orangiensis | reverse complement strand
TTGCTGAATTGTTTGCGCCAGTTGCCAAGCAACGCCTCAACTTCGGAGAACAAATTTTTTCTCCGCGGAAGTAAATCATTATCATCAATCATCAATAGCGTTCCGTTCATTATCCCTTACGTATTTGATGATGGTAAGGATTAAGATTATTATTATTTAAATTTTTTTTTGTCATTTATCGTTATCGTAATAAATTCCATGAAATATCGTGATATAGTTTTGAGTCCATATCGCCCAGCCCTAGTACAGACTCAGGGAGTCATTCCCTCATTCCTCTACAACTCTCTTCTCTCCTGTCACACGCTCCTTCCCGCTTCTTAGTTCCTGTCCCTTTTATCCCTTTCCCTCTCTTGTCTCTCCTCTCCCCATCTCCTCTCTCCTTTCCACTCTCTTCCCCTCGCCTCTTCTCTTCTCCTCCTCCTCTCCTCTCCTCCTCTCCCCACCTCCTCTCTCCTTTCCACTCTCTTCCCCTCGCCTCTTCTCTTCTCCTCCTCTCTCCCTCCTCTCCCCATCTCTCTCTCCTTCCACTCTCCTTCCTCGCCTCTTCTCTTCCTCCTCCCCTCCTCCTCTCCTCCTCTCCCACCTCCTCTCTCCTTTCCACTCGCCTCGCCTCTTCTCTTCTCTTCTCCTCCTCTCCTCTCCTCCTCTCCCCACCTCCTCTCTCCTTTCCACTCGCCTCCCCTCTTCTCTTCTCCTCCTCCTCTCCTCTCCTCCTCTCCCCACCTCCTCTCTCCTTTCCACTCGCCTCCCCTCTTCTCCTCCTCCTCTCCTCTCCTCCTCTCCCCACCTCCTCTCTCCTTTCCACTCTACTCCCCTTGCCTCAACTCTTCCCCTCCTCCTCTTCTCTTTCCCTGGGCATGCAGGGCCATGGAACTTTCCCAGGAAGGAGGAGGAGGAGGAGGAGAAGGAGACATGCCACATAAATTACTCCCCTTTGCTCCTCGTCTGGTCGGAGGGACATGTCTGAGGCCCCCAGAGGAGTTGCAGGAGCTCTCCCACCCGCCCCCCCCCCCCACCCCCCGTCCATCACAAGCTGAAAACTGCTCTTTCAAAAACACAACCTTCACCTCTCCTTGTGACTTTCTCCACGTTACTTTTATAAAACCTTTTTCCTGATACATTCCTATGTCAAGATGTGAATATATAATATAATATTCACTTTTCCTTTTTATTTATTTAAAAAAATTGTATCAATATTTGTACATGTATCTCATCAAGGATGTCACTGTTTGACAAGTTTGACAAACTTGTGTCTAATTGATTACTTGTATTACATGTACCTCTCAAAAACAATAAGAGAGTCTCTCATCTAGTGAGTATCTCTCTCTCTCTCGCTCTATCTCTCCCTAACATTCACTCTCTCACTATTAGGGTCCCCATGAATATGAAGAGAAGAATAAAAGGTGAAAGTCGTGAGATACAAGATGAGATTGTGTGACGGAATGATAAAAGAAAAAAGATATATACATTGGAAAATTGGACAGAAAGAAAAGACGGTAGAAGAAGAAGAAAGCACAGTTTGAGTGACGTGTTTATGGAGTGAGATGGTGTGAGAGAGATAAGAGAGCAGGAGGGAATGTTCCAGACGATCTGTGGTAGAAAGCTTTTTTTTTTTTTCTTGTAAAAAAAGAGAGGGAGATTTAATAGATTCCTGACTGATAACTTCAACCTTTTATTCCTAGAGCACCTATTTTATTTATTTCCGTCTTTATATTGCTCTCTCTCTCTCTCTCTCTCTCTCTCTCTCTCTCTCTCTCTCTCTCTCTCTCTCTCTCTCTCTCTCTCTCTCTCTCTCTCTCTGTGTTATCCATCAGATCTGGTTTGGCTGAGAAAGGGGTTAAGTATTACATTATCTTAAGTCCCACTAAGCTTTTCACTCAAAACACCTCCTCCTCCACACTTTTAAAACAAAGCGCTTTCTAGGGCAACATCTGCGTGTTGTCATTTCACAGCGTAGCGCGTTTCACTCTAGCGCTCCGAGACGTTTATGAGGGAACCAACTCACCCGAGAGTGAACCTTTTCAGTAAAGTTATTTTGGGTGACGCTGCGGGAAACGATGATATGGAAAGTATCCGTGTGCTTTCAGGCTTATTCATGTTTACACACGGTCTCTGGGTTGTACCATCACTTTGGAAATGGGGGGGGGGGGGGGGGGGGGGGGGGTGGGTGGGGAGGGGATTAAAACATACATGAATGAATCGCAATGTCTCTACTGCACATCCACCACCAAATATTTTCCTGAAAAGAAAAAGAGCCAATGGCTATGATAAAACACATATCTTATCTCATCTCTTATCACATCTTTTATCGTATCAGTCTTCAAAGGACTGAAGTATTGCCTGGGTGCGACCACAGGACCCTCCCTCCCCTCCCTGAGTAATTTCAAGGGTTCCCACATGCATCGGTGTGAATCAGCCTGAACCGCTGGGAAAACCAGCCAATTACTTTTTAATCGGATGATCAAATTAACAACGACGATAGGTGTAAATGTTTACACCGCAGAGCAGCTTTCATGAAGCAATGAAACCCTCGCAAAGCCCGTTGGCCTGTGGGTTGTATGCCGTGGTTCGGTGGAGTTTCGCCCCCAGGCTCTCAGCGACAGCAGTCCAGTTTACGTCCAGAGACGTAAACTGGGGGCCCCTGTCAGAGGTCAGGTCTGATGGTGTGCCAAAACGGGCCACCCAGGATTCCGACAAACGCCCGAGTCACGTCAGCGAACGTGGTCGACGACAGTGGAACCGCCTCTAGCCATCTGGTGGTCCTGTCCACCATGGTGAGGAGGTGAGTGAACCCCCGGGAGGGGGGGCAGGGACAGAGGGGGGGGCTTCACTCCCGGGTGTGAAAGACTGTGAATGGCGTCAAAAACACGGCGCCGCCAGCAAGTGGGAACCATCGAGCGGGACTGACCTGTGGAGACATCCCAGAGGATGTGGCGTTGACTTCATCAAACACCACATCCTTCAACCCCAGCCAAGTGGCGGCTGCCCGGTAGGCCTGCACTTCCATGTCAGCGGCCTGGTCGGCAGCCATGACAGCATAGTCGAGGCCACCACCACCGGTCGAGAGAGGCAGTTGGCGACAAAGTTGTATTTGCCGGCTACGTGCTGTATGCATTGGCCATGGCAAACGTCAGTGGCTTGTAGTCCACAAAGGCGTCGGCCTTCCAGGTTCTGTACTTTTTGTCGTTGCAAGGGGCTGCCAGGCACCACTCACCCACTGTTCGAACACCGCCCCCACTGTGTAGTCGGAAGCGTCAGTAGTGAGGGGCGATCGGGGCAGTGGGAGACGGGTGAGCCAGCAAAGCAGTGTTGGCCAGCGCAGCCTTGGGGTCATAGAAGGCTATGTCCCTATCAGGGGACCAGTCCACATCGCCGTTTGGGTATTTACCCCGCAGGGCATCGTACAGGGGCCGCATGAGGTGAGCAACGTTTACCATGCCCAGGAACTCCTGCCGGCATCCACCCTGGTGGAGAGTGGATCGGCGCCCTCCGGCGAGACACGGTGTCCGAGGAAGTCGATGGACAGCACACCGAACTGGCACTTTACTGGGTTAACGATGAGCCCATGCTCGCCGAGCCACTGGAACAGCTGCCGGAGGTGTGTCAGGTGCTCCTACGCACAGGCGCTGGCTATGAGAATGTCGTCTAAATAAACAAACAATAACGGCATTTCTTGCACCATAAAGTCCATAAGCTGCTGGAATGTTTGTGCCACCCCTTGACGCCGAAAGGCATCCGCAGGAACTCAAAGAGTCCGAACGGCTCGATGACTGCTGTCTTTGGCACGTCCCGTGGGTGGACCGGTACCTGGTGGTAGCCATGCACCAAGTCCACCTTGGAGAAGATGGTGGTTCCCGGAAAAATGCTGGATGTGTGTGACGGGGTACCTGTCGGGGGTCGTGAGGTTGTTCAGGGGGTGTAAATCCCCGCAGGGGTGCCAACCGTCATCAGCCTTCGTCACCGTGAGCAAGGGGGAGGCCCACGGGCTGTCAGAGCGACGCACGATGCCAAGGCGCTCCATGGCAGTGAACTCCCCCTTGACGATGCTCTACTCTGTGCTTGGCCGCCGCTGACAAAAACGTAGGCGTGGTGAGGTCCGGAAACTCTGCAAGGAGGCGCTGATATGAGTCTCCGGCAGCGAGCATGTTGGACAAGCCAACACATCCAGGCGTGCATGGGTAGGTAGAAAAAGAAACTGCATCAATGAGGCTACAGATTATGTTTTGAATTATGCATAAAGCATATCAAATCATTTTAAAGTGCTAGTAGTGCAGCAGCATCATCAATACATTGTAGTACAGTGCAGTTACTAATAATATCAGAAAGTCCAGCAAAGTATGATCGTGTAATGTAATATGGATGACAATGTTATATCATTTGACAACAATTGTGTGCCTTCGATGTGTTAAAATAGTAATATTATCAGTATTTTCACAGATGAATCTATTCAATTGATGTTTGTATTTATGTTTCTCTTGCAAGTTTATTTTTCTCTGCAATTTCAGGGAGAATGGTCCTCCCTTTCCTCAAAGGACGAGCCTCCACTGGTGTACCCTACAGGCGACCGCGGGTCATTGGGTTTATGGGATTTTTCCGTCGGGGTGTCTTTAGAGGGTCATTACATTTGTATTCCGAGGGGCCGTTCGGCAAACCAGCGAAACATTCACAGGGACACATCCTCAAAACCCCCCAAAATACACAATATGTTATTGTAATATGTTACAATAAACATGATGGGTCCCACTCCAACCTTGGTTCCTCCACCAAGAGCGGGCTGTTCCTCACAGCTGTTTTGTAAGTTAACTTACAGAAGTTTTATACTTCCTCGTGGTTACAGTCTCTGCAGACTTTATTGGCCTGGTCTCTAATGGGATTAGACAGCAAAAAATATAAATATTCCTAAAATGGGCAAGGGAAAAGGTCAATGCGTGAAACAGGAAAGAGACCTGGAATTTAATACCAGGTGTTAAAGTGCGGTCAGTTCTACGAGTCTTCGGAACGTAGGGCGCTATACTGCTGAGGTTTCCACTAAAGCGGCTTGACTCGATTTGCTTCATTTGTGACAAGTTTTGAAGAGTTTATTCTGAGAGGAGGAAGGGCTCCATAGGGAGGAACTCGTAAATTCTTTCCCACGTATAGGCTGCTGAGCCATTCCACGCGGTTTACTAGCCTAGATTTGATGCATGCGTGCTTTAGGACCATGGGGGGGAGGGATGGGGGGGGCGGGGGCGGGTGGGGTGTAATGCATTAAGTCATGACCTGTTGTATAACCACAGCAGGAATGCAGGTAAGGGGTTTCCACTTTTGGCTCAACACCTGCGATGCACAGCTTTGCTTCTTTGGGGACCGGTGACTGCGGCTTGGTTTTCCCACCCCGTGGTTGTGATTGGCCAAGGTGGCACGGGGTGTCCAATCTCAATCACAGCACTCATCCTGTGTCTAGCGGCCCACCCACAACTTATACTGCCCCACCACCCACTTAGACCTATACTCACTATCAGGCTTCACACTGAAAGCTAATTGGACGCATCTGCAAGTAAGTGTTAAACCAGCGCATTGCTTTGTTATACCCCTACTGGCCCCCCCCCTCCCCCACACACACACACACACTCACACACACACACACACACACACACACACGGTACACAGTACACAGTACACAGTACACAGTACACAAAGGTTGATTGTTTTAAGGGTTGAGAACACAGTGGTCTGTGATCCCAACAATTTTCAGGTTCAAATGTTGTCACATGTATAAGGCACAGTGTACAATGTACAGTCAAATGTTACCGCCAGCTCCAAAAAGATGTGCGCAAAATTACAGAATTTACAAGAATTACAACAAAAAAATTATAACAATTGCACATATGTACATATTCACATAATTGCAGTGTGTATGAATCTGACAGTACAAACGGTACAGTATAAATATAAATATAAACTGAAACGTGTAAAGGCCATACTAAAAACAGGGGAATTCCTGTTGTTGTTGTTGTTGTTGATGTTGTTGTTGTTGTTGTTGTACCCATAACAAACTAACTAACTGACTCACTAGCCATAAATGACATTGAGGAGCCAAAGGCAATTCTGCTTCGTAATCCGCTGCGACGTTCGTTGGTGGCGCCAGCCGTCCGGCATCCGCCATCCCCCCCCCACCACCACCATGGCAGAAGCTCCACGAAAAGGCCACACAAGCGTCTCTTAGTCCCACATTTGTAAACCACAATCCCTCAGAAATCCTTCGACATGGGGCCTTTGTCCTGTCGCCATGATTGCCGAAGGTGATGTCTAGCCTAGCCCACCGCTGCTGTTGGGTGAATTCCCCCAAATCGACTACATCACATCATTTTATTTGAATGCTGTTAGAACTTCCCACCACCGTCACTATAAAGAGGAGTGTTAACGGAAGGTTTATGACCACACAGATCCAAGTCGGTTGGGTAGAAATATACGTTAAAATACGCTCACGGCTATGCCTTGTGTGTGTGTGTGTGTGTGTGTGTGGTGTGTGTGTGTGTGTGTGGTGTGTGGGGGGGGGGGGGGGTGTGTGTGTGTGTGTTTTAACGTCTGTGATGGAATGTGATTCCTCTTTTGGATGTGTGTGTCACGTGTTTTAAAGGAGATAGATCAAGGTCCAGCCGCCTACCTGTTGGACCGTACCAACCGGTAGACTGAGCTATCAAATCATGGATGAGGGTGGACGCTCCCACTGTGTGACGGCACCAAGTCACAGACACTTGTAGTCATGTGACACATTTCAAATAAACGGCCTTCAACGGCTAATCCCACTCACACCTGGCGGTGTAGTAGGGGGCCCCTTTCAACGACACATTAAAAGCATGTCAGCAACACATTGTCGGCGCCACAGGAAGACAAAATCCCATTGAAGCTCCATTAAAACATTTAGACATTCGGACAGTATGTCACAAGCCTCACTTCCCGAGAGGGAGTACAATGGAATGCCTACTCCCCATTGCCTCCCGCAGTATGCATTTAGTAAAAGTCAAGTCAAGTCAAGGCAAGTTTATTGTCACTTCACAGTTTACACAAGTATAAAGCAGTGTGAGTGAAAATCTTATGTGCAATACCCGACGACAGACAGCGGTTATAAAAATAAGATCAAATAAAAACAGAATAGAATATAAAACACTATACTATAAAATAAAAATACAGTATACAATAAAATGAACCATAAAAATAACAATAAAGTGACTGATGGATGACATGTACATGTGTTTAATTGTGCAAAAAAGCATTTAAAAGCATTTAAAAGTGCCAGTGGTGCAGCGGCATCATGGGCGCAGTATAGCTTAGGAGGTAGAGCGGTTGCCTCACATTGTTGGTTCGATCCCCTGTCGAGGTGTCCTTGAGCGAGACACCCCCTAACCGCTCCTGCCGCGCTGGCTGTCTCCTTGCACGGCTGACTCCGCCGTCGGTGGATGAATGTGTGTATGAATGGGTGAATGTGAGGCATGACTTGAGTCAGGCGTACACAATTGCCATTTAAAGGCCCATTGACTCTTCACGGTATGGCGGTAAGTGTTGCTCCACACTCGCATGGCTGTGTGCCTCAAGGCCTCTGTGTTCGTCCTCTGTTCATTTATTTTTAACGACGCCAGTAAAACAAACACAAGCTTCTCATGTGATATTTGGCAGTTCCGGACAAATCCGGACAAGTGGGAAGTTCCCATGTTTTAGACTTTGACGTTGAAGTGGTGTGAACACACACCTTTCTGGAGGGAAATGATAGGGAGAGAGAGAGAGACACAGACAGTCAGAGTTTGTTATTACACTGAGGAGCTCCCTACAGCAACCTAATGGGGGTCACAATCATAGGATTTATCTGTGCCAGCGCTCTGTCTGTCTGTCTGTCTGTCTGTCTGTCTGTCTCTCTCTCTCTCGCTCTCTTTCTCTCTCTCCATCAACAGGAGGACAGACACGGTGTATTCATCCACTTACTGTTAGAGCGGCATCGTTCATAAGTACATATTAACATGCATGCATAGAGAGAGAGAGAGAGAGAGAGCGAGAGAGAGAGTCAATGGGATGTCACATACTGGTAGTATCTGGGGGCGGGGGAGGCCCGAGCCTCCTAAGGGTCACATCCTCCTGCTGTTGTCGTGACGATACGCATGTCCCACGGAAACTAATCCATCAGGAAGTGGAGATGAACCGTAATCACCGAGCCACTCTTGACCGCACGCACGGATTACACACCCACATGCACGCACACACACACATGCAAACACACACACACACATGCAAACACACACACACATACACACGCACATATGTCCCATTTGGTATTTAAATAGGAAGAGTCACGCTATAAAGTTATTTTTGCTTCAAAGCAGGATCCTATTGTGTGTGTGTGTGTGTGTGTGTGTGTGTGTGTGTGTGTGTGTGTGTGTGTGTGTGTGTGTGTGTGTGTGTGTGTGTGTGTGTGTGTGTGTGTGTGTGTGTGTGTGTGTGAGAAGTCACAGGATTGTTGAGCAGCGAGCTACGTAGCATAAAGGACTGTTTTGTTTTGCCACTGGTCTTTTAGACATGGCGACAAACTCTGACATAAGTCTCTCTTCCCTTCCCTTCTGTGAATGAAAACGTATAATCGCAGTTCTTTTAATCCAAGCAGGAAGGAGCATCATCATCATCCTCATCATCATCATCATCGTCCTTGAACGGTGAATCCCTAGTCTGGCGAATCCCATCTGAGCCAGTAAGTACAAAAAACATCCGTTTGGGATTAAAGGGAACTCTCTCTCTCTCTCTCTCTCTCTCTCTCTCTCTCTCTCTCTCTCTCTCTCTCTCTCTCTCTCTCTCTCTCTCTCTCTCTCTCTCTCTCTCTCTCTCTCTCTGCCTCTCTCTCTGGGAGGGGGGGGGGGGCGTCTGGCAGGGTTTCTGGCTACAACAGGTATAGGATTAAAATCTCAACCCTTCTGTCGCCCATCACAACTTCTCAATTTCTCTGCCAGAGCTCTGCCGTTGCGTGCTGAGCAAACGCGCCATATACTCGAGAATGTCGCCCTAAAAAAAATATTTATATTCTAAAAATAATCAATTATATTGATTTACCATCTGTGGTCGTGTGTAGGCTGATGACTGTGACTTACTCATCCGGTTCATGTGAAGATGCCAGCCTCTGACCTCTCTCTCTCTCTCTCTCTCTCTCTCTCTCTCTCTCTCTCTCTCTCTCTCTCTCTCTCTCTCTCTCTCTCTGTGTTATGTAACTACATGTAAAAGCCCTGTCCCTGCTGAGTGGGAAAAGGTAGAGGTTTCCTACAAGCTCTACAATACTCTGATTAGGGGCCTCTGGAGCCTTTTTAGGATGGGAGTCGCACTTAATGACTATAACAGACATGCAGGCTCTGTGTGTGTGTGTGTGTGTGTGTGTGTGTGTGTGTGTGTGTGTGTGTGTGTGTGTGTGTGTGTGTGTGTGTGTGTGTGTGTGTGTGTGTGTGTGTGTGTGTGTGTGTGTGTGTGTGTGTGTGTGTGTGTGTGTGTGAGTGAGTGGTGGTGGTGTGGGGCGTCCTCGGGGTCTACTTGGGTCCCTGTGTTGGCCCCGGTGCCTCGGCTGTTGTGGTTCAGTAGCTAAGATGATCAGGCCATGGCCAAGCCATGTGGAGGGGCTAGCAGCCGAGGCCCAATAGATCTGTCAACGGCGACGGCTCGTTTCAAGCACTAGTTCTGCTGAAAGACGGGGAGAACTCTTTTTCCCAAAGGGCCTGTCCAGACCGGACGTCAAACAGAGTCCAGCCAGACAGAAGCTGAATCTGTTCCTTCTGGAATTTAACCAGAGCTCTGTCAGCGTACGGCAGTTTTTTGTTTCACTGGTGGTGACCCTAATAAGCCCGACACCTTAAGTATAGTATAAGTTGAGTTGTACTGTAAACCACATAGACTTCCCTGGTATACTAATTAGGCCTACAGAGCCCTAAAATCTAACTAAACCAAACCCCTAGAACCAGAAAACGCTAACCCTAAAATCCAAACCCTAAATCCAAACCCTAAAAACGAATCCATTCCTCAACACTATTACCCTAATCATATCACAAACCCTAAAGCTAACCTTTAGCCCATTACCCTAATAATATCACAAACCCTGAAGCTAACCTTAACCCCATTACCCTAATCATATCACAAACCCTAAAGCTAACCTTAACCCTAATACTCTAATCATATCTCTTACTCTGAAGCTTAATTTAACCCTATAACCCTAATCATATCACAAACCCTGAATCTAACCTTAACCCTATTACCCTAATCATATCACAAACCCTAAAGCTTGTCAGAAATCTCCCACGACTCCATTTGTATGTCCATTTGACCTTGGGGTCGTGGCCCTACATGGGGTCGCGACCCAAGGTTGAGAAACCATGCACTAGAGACCCCCCCCCCAACCACTGACTCATCCCACCCTGAGAAGCTCAATCATGTTTATGCTTGCTACAACCGGAAAAACCCTGAACTGCCCACCAGGGCTACTCTCCCCGCTGACCACCAACCCCTCACCCTATGCCCCACGACGTGCACACTGAGCAGAACAAATGCGCATAAGGCAGCTTGTCCTGATGGCATCGCTGGTCGCTCAGGAACTGCGCTGAGCAGCTGAACGAAGTCCTTACTGACATTTTCAACAGCTCAGGCAGTTGTCCCAGCGTGCTTTAAAACCACCTCCATTGTGCCAGTGCCAAAACTTCAGTGCTCTTCTGCAGCGAGCCTCAGCGACTTCCGCCCTGTTGCACTCACCCCCATCATCATGAAGTGCTTCGAGAGGCTGGTCCTGGCTCACCTCAAATCTGGCCTCTCACCCTCACTGGATAAATACCAATTTGCCTACCGTGAGAACAGGAGGACGCCATTTCCTCAGCTCTTTACTCCGCTCTCTCCCACCTGGATGAGAGCAACACCCACGTGAGAATGCTGTTCATCTACTTCAGCTCAGCATTCAACACCATCATCCCCTCCAAACTCATCTTCAAACTTGGTGACCCCATGAAAACCAAGAATCTTGACATTAACCCCTCTGTTTGTAACTGGTTATTAGACTTCCTAACCAACAGACCCCAGTCTGTCAGATTAGCTAATCTAACCTCTTCCACCCTCACCCTAAACACCGGCGTTCCACAAGGCTGTGTGCTGAGCCCTCTTCTCTACTCCCTCTTCCCCCATGACTGCACTCCTGTACATGGTACAAACACCATCATCAAGTTTGCCGACGACACAACGGTGGTGGGCCTCATCAAAAACAACGATGAGGCAGCCTACAGGGAGGAGGTCCAGCACCTGGTGGCGTGGTGCGCTGACAAGAACCTGGCCCTCAACACCAAGAAGACCAAGGAGCTCATCGTCGACTTCAGGAAGACCAGAGCTGGCGCACACGCCCCCATCCTGGGGTGGAGCAGAGGTTGAGCATGTCTCCAGCTTCAAATTCCTGGGGGTCCACATCTCCGAGGACCTCTCCTGGTCCCTCAATACTGCCTCACTGGTAAAGAAGGCACAGTGTGGTATGGCAACGGCACTGTTTCCGACCGGAAAGCGCTGGAGAGGGTGGTGAAAACCGCCCAACACATCGTTGGATTACCCCTCCCTGCAATAAACACTACCCACCACAAACAGTGTCTGAGGAAGGCACAAAACATATTGAAAGACTCCTCTCACCCCAACCATGGACTGTTTGCCTTCCCCCCTCCGGGAGGCGCTATAGAAACCTTTGTTTCAAGTCAAGCAGGCTTAGGCTCTGTTTGGACCATACTCGTCGGCTTACTCTACATTCTCACCGCAAATGAGGGGCCCTTGCTTCCCGGAAAGTATACAGTAATTTAAATATTTTTCAGCTTACTACATCACAGTTAAAAAGTTCATAGTATAGGCTATAGAACTTTGGTTTCATGTGTGTATAGGGCCCTTTGGCTTTGCATGAATGCATCATTAAAAAAAACTGTTATGAACCATAAAAGTAGGACTTACAGTATATTAGGGTTCACAGTGTATTGAGACCATACAGAGGGGGGGGGGCATCCAGGCCTTTAAAGCTCAAGTTAAGTCAATAGCAGAGGACTTCACTTTGAATCATCAGCAATGGCAATGATCTGCCGGTCATGAATTCTCATCTTCCTAGTGTGTCCACTCTCGACCATTACTAAGGTGTACTTTTGCTCGTTTCCCCTGTATTGGTAATGGAATACCCTGAATAGTATGTTTGACAGACCCCAAAGCAACACAAACACTACTGTGTTTGTAATGGCTCCCTCTAGACTTATTACTGGCTGTGTCCGAAATCGCTCCCTACTCACTGCTCCCTACTCACTGCATGGGGAGTTCAATGTAGGGCACACATATGGAATAGCTTGGTGATTGATTGGTATTTGAAGTTACCACACACACCAATTGGAACATTAGAACCCATCCCATCTTCAAGTATGTTCTGGAGAGTGGATGACAATGTGCTAATTGACGTTCATTCACTGCATATAATCCAGCTTGTATTGCTACAAGGTGCTACAAGTGTGTGCTACAAGGTTAAAAACATAGCAAGGAATTCCATAGCTAAGAATAGTGAACACTAATATTAACATAAAAAGGCCTTCCTAAATAGAAAGGTGTTTAGTCTTAAAAGAGTCCAGGGTTTGTTAATCGACGAGGAAGGCCATTCCACAGGCTTGGCACAGACGAGCAAAAGGCCCCGAGTTTAGTAGGTGATTTGGCGTTAGATTAGATTACATTACATTACATTACATTAGATTAGATTTAAAGTTATTGTCATTGCACAGCAAAAGTACAGTACAGACTCAATTTCAATCCACTTGTGGTGTACGGTGTTCCTGATATTGTGTACAACTTGAAAATGCCCCCTAGTGGCAAACGCTAGAATCAAAAACGTGTCGAACTCGATTGTATTTGAATGGCATGTGTTGCAATACAAATATGAGCTCATCGGCAAAATGAAAGGAAAATAAACACTTTCGGACACTACTCGAGTCGCCGTGGATGACGTCATTGCTATCGCATAATTAAACGTGCCAGGTGTATGTAACACATATTATGATGATAAGATGATAACAATAATAATAATAATAATAATAAGACTTACCAAAAACATACTGACATGCATTTTGTGAAAATACAATTTGCGCATTTCCCAAATGTATAAAATGAATTTATAAATATAATACAATTATGGAGAAAATGTCTATATCTGTTGGTGTAGTGACCCTCGGGTGTTCACTACTTTTCATGATGCATTGTGAGATACACATTGACTACCCTACAACAATTCTTACTTATACACTGTGTGTGTGTGTGTGTGTGTGTGTGTGTGTGTGTGTGTGTGTGTGTGTGTGTGTGTGTGTGTGTGTGTGTGTGTGTGTGTGTGTGTGTGTGTGTGTGTGTGTGTGTGTGTGTGTGTGTGTGTGTGTGTGTGTGTGTGTGTGTGTGTGTGTGTGTGTGTGCGTGTCTTTCTCTCTCGGCCTGTCACTGACACCTGTAGCAAACTATCTCGCAGTGTAGGGTTTGATCCTAGAAGACCTTTAGGATTTACAATATTGTACTGCCCTCTAGTGGCGATTTTGGAGCAATGCGTATTTTGACTCAACTAACTTTCTAGCGGGCCATAACATACATAGGCTACATAGGCACTCTTGGCTTCAACATTGTCCATCATTTAAGAACGTGTATTGTTGTTAATACACAATGCAATCTTATATGTAGCAGACTTAATTAAACATGAACCATGATGAAAGTGCTTTGACTCTGCTGGTCAAAGCTGTCTCATTGCCTACCATACCTGACCTGCCTTTGACATTAGCCTACACCACGCTCACACACATTGTACCAGAGCCATAGTGATAATTATTATTATATATAATTAGATATAATTAGATATATATATTAGATATATAATAATTATTTATATGGCTCTGGGTTGTGCTACAGTTGCTGTATACTCCACTCGAGAGAAGAGGGTGGACAGTACCTTCTCTGACCGGCAGGTGGTAGTCTAAAGTCATATTTAGAAAGTATGTTGGGTCCATTTATCCATCCATCGCTCTTGGGCGGCAGTAGCTCAGGTGGGGTAGAGCGGGTTCACAATCGGAAGGTTGCTGGTTAGATCCCCTGTTCCTCTTAGCCCAAAGGTGGGGGGTGGTGCCCTTGAGCAAAAACAAACTAACCGTAAGTGCATAATAATAATAATAATAATAATACAAATATATTAAAATTACATAACATGAAATAAAAACAAAAAACAATTGGGCAGTAGCAACATTATCCTAAAAAAAGGTTATAGGCTGCATACGTGCATGCAGCACGCACGGCGTATATGCGGCAATATAACAAAAACAGCACACTATTCTATTTGATTATACAAATGTGTTTTTAAATATTTTCATTTAAGATGTATAGTGGTTGAGTGGTCGTGTTCACATGTCACGTCCATCGGTGTTTGCTTGGGGTTTGCTTACTGTCAGACTTACTGTCTGCTTCCTTCGCGTAGCTATATGGTGAACATAGTGTCACGTGTTGGCCTTATTATTATTATTAATGGCACCACGTGAGCGTTCTGAGCGTTGCTTCTGCCGCCACGAATATTGCGTCAACTTGGGCCAGTGCCGTGTGACGGTTAAAGGTTCACTCGGGATGTGATGTCTGCCTCACGGTGATACAGCAGATTAACTCCAGTCCTTTATTTGATGTAACTTCCCTTGCCTCCCTCTTTGTGATTGAGGTGGTGTTCGTCGTCCATATGTGTGTTTTGGTTATCCGCACTGTAAGATAATGTCTTGCTATATATGGTGGATATATGGGCCACATGTGCCTTTTAGTGCCAATGTGTGCAAATCGGAGCCGTTGCTTCTGCCGGCAAGAATATTGCGTCAATTTCAGCCAGTCCCGTGTGAGGTTAAACGGTTCATTCGGGACTTAAAGGTCTGACTCATGGTGATACAGCCATATCAACTCATCTCAAGTTGATATGCTGTATCTAAACATATCAACTCCCGCGAT